>JAQQZT010000012.1:6479401-6494616 GCA_030068275.1 Clarias platycephalus | reverse complement strand
TGAAGCAGGAAGTCCGATTATGGCGCCGGTGTGCTGAGAAAACCTTCTACCTTGACGGTATCCAAGCACTAGTGAAATACTGGGATAAGTGCATTAGTGTAGCAGGAGATTATATAGAGAAATAAAGGGAGTTGTTACTCTCAAAACTGTGTTCTGGGCAATCAAAAGTCCCGCTTTGAAAAGTTTGACTCTCCCGTATTAATGGACTATGTTTGTTTTGCATAATATAGCTCACGTGTCTATTAACTTTGTGCACCACTAGAGGGCACACTACCAGTTCAGGAGGCGTGCGGTTCTGCGCGTTGCATTTTTAGCAGTCTCGTTTTTGAATAAGAAACGAGCAGTATTTTTCGACCACTTTATTATTTTTTTTCCCTTTGTTTTGATCAAATGAAAACTTCGTTAATTATTAATCACGTACGTATTAACAAACAATTTGCAACCATAATGGAAGCAGAAACAGAAGTAGAGTGCGTTCTCTGAGATTCGCAGCAGAGATCTCACACCCTGAGAGGAAAATCCAGCAGCAGTATACGGTTCAGCTGTTACGGACAGTAAAACTGACCGTTATCCGGCGTGACCTCATGGCTCTGACTAGTGGCCAGTGGCACTGAGACATGTGGTGTTATGTTCTGCCACGGTAGCATGCATCAGCTGGCTGGACAAATACAAACTTTCAGAGTTCTACTGTGGTTAGCCAAATTTAGGTATAAATCGGAGCGCCATGGTTAGCCGGTATACGTGTACGGATCTCGGCTCGTTCTTAAAAAAAGCGACCTTTCCAGGACCCCGTGACCAAACCAAGGCAGTAAAAGTAACACAACCATCGTGGCATTATTGTTTATTCAGAACCAGCATAAGCGGCTTAACCTCGTCCGCATGCATCGTGGCTCTGGAATTAGCGTTTCGTCCAATATCCGGGCTATCCCGCGCACCTCCTATCGACCTGAATACTTGCAGGATCAAAGCTCGCGAATCAGAAGTAAACCCAAGAGACGTACGATCAGGGTGGAACCTTTCTTGCTCGTCGTGACCGAAGCGAGAGATTTTTTGAGGAGGTGTTCTGGCACTACAATTTTTCAAGGCTGGCAGCTTCACACTATGATTCTGGCAATGCACCATACAGCAAATATCTCACACCAGGGGTAAAGAAGAGGGGAGCGTAAGAGTGTAAGAACGTGAGAGAGCCCTAAGAAGAGAAAGAAGGAGAAATAAACAAACACTTTACATGTATGAGTCTTTTTTAAAGTAGTTGAAGTTTCAGCTTTAGCAGCGGCTCAGACAGGAGAGGAGGAACGAGAGCCAGCGTCTGTGTTTCCATGCTATTGCTAGACTATAAGCTGCAGAATGTGCCATGTAAACATCTCATTCCAGTCATGCACTCCCAATAAGGCCTAGAGTCTGGAGCGGTTACTACAACAAGCACAAATGGAGTATTATTAGATTTAGGCCCACGATGATATACATACACTGTTAACGGGTATTTTTATGTTAGGTGATGCACATCTAAAAAGAACCGGCTATTTTTAAAAGAAACAATCTATTGGAATACTGAAAAGCTGAGATGAGCTACGGAACATTAAATTATTCAGTTCTGTATTCTTCAGAGTTACAGGATATAACAATCATATCTGGCGGAAGGTTATTGCCAGTCATCTTTAATCCATCAACTCGGATTCAGTACCTAACTAATTAACACGTTTATGGCGGCTTTTTTTCCCCCCTCCTCTTCCTGTCATGACCACTTGACTAATTGCGCATAACGACGAGCACGGAAACACAGCCAGTGGGTTCCAGTGGGCTCAAAGAAGGAAAGTGTATGTGCTCGCTCCTAACTCGCACTTTCTGGCAACTCGGCCTGACTTGCACAATCCTCATGAAAAGCTCTGCAGTATGTAAACAACACAATTTTGCAAGATGGCAGTTCACGCAAAGTACAGATGAATGCATTCTTCATGGCTGGGATTGAAACCTAACCTTTCCCCCAGCTCGAAAATAAAGTAGAACCATTATTGAAAAGGAGGACACTTCAGGACATGTTTCTTTCCCTTCGATACATAAAGGAGGCAGCTTCACACTTCTTTTAGAGAAACGTCCAGGGTAGGATCATGTCCGCTGATCCAGACAAAACGTTCACAGAGCATTGATATAAAAACAGGCGTCTTAAACGTTAATACTTTACTGTATTAAACTGTAATGTAACATAATAAGCAATTCTTTCTTAAGTAATATCATCCGTAGGAAGATACAAAATCTAACAATCATCATGTTTCAACTCGACCTTAAATGACTTTTGAACCATGCAGAGCTCACACACATGAAGATGCTGAGAGTCTTGCTCAGGTGGTTTTCTAACTCTGACTTGTGTAGAACTTTACCCACTGCGACACCACAAATTGATGCCTTCGAGAGTCATTTCATGTTCAAATGTTCCAATCGTTACCACTTGATAAAAAAAAAAATCAGTTGCACGTATACATTGCCTTCCAAATACCCCTTGAACTTCTCCACAGTTTGTCATGTTACAACCACGAACTTCAATGTATTTCATTAGGATTTCATGTGACAGACCACAAAGTGGCTCATAATCGTACAGTGGAAGGAAAACGATTTTCTAAATGTTTTCCCGAATAAAAATCTGAAAAGTGTGGTGTGCATTTGTACTCGGCCCCCTTTACTCTGAGTCCACCTGTGTGTAATTCAATCTCAGTATAAATACAGCTGTTCCGTGAAGCCCTCAGAGGTTTGTTACAGAACATTTAGTGAACAAACAACATCATGAAGCCCAAGGAACACACCAGACAGGTCCGGGATAAAGTTGTGGAGAAGTTTAGAGCAGGGTTAGCTTATAAAGATGGATCACATAAGAGCATGTTCAATCCATCATCCAAACTGGGAAGAGTATGGCGCAACCGCAAACCTACCAAGACATGGACGTCCACCTAAACTGACACTGCAAGGAGAGCAGTAATCAGAGAAGCAACCAAGAGGCCCATGGTACTGTAACTCTGGAAGAGCTGCAGGGATCCACAGCTCAGGTAAGAGAGTCTAGAACATATGGTAATGAACATATGGTAGTACCTCTATGACTCCACAGATGACGTGCTCTAAAAACCTAAAAATAATTCGAATAAATAAATCGGGATATTGATAAAGTCACGATACTAACAATACAAATGAAATCGTCACCTAGGTATCGTGATATCTGTATGGTGGTCATTGGTGATCCACATGCCTACTGTGGCACCGCTTATAACTTCTACAGACTCCTTAGGGCTGCACATTCTACAAACAATTTTGCACTCGTCTTCGTTGCCGATGATCTCCACCAAATAAACTATTCTTGATTCCAAAATGACTCTAGGATTCATGTTCATAAGTTGCCCACATGTCAAACAGTGAGGTCCATAAGTATCTGGACACGGACACACTTTTAATATTACACCGCCATAGTGGATTTGAAATGCAGCAGACGGAGCGTGAATGAAGTGGAGACTTTTAAGGTTCATTCAAACAGTTTAACAAAAACATTGCATTAGCCATTATAATCATTAAAATATATATGTTGACACAGACTCAAAAAGTAATCGCACAACTGACCGATAAGAAGTTAAGGCCCATTTTTTCATTATTTCATAACACAATTAAGGAAATAAATGACCTGCTATAAAATCCAAGTAATGAGTTTCCATTTGGGAAATGTTCATGGGAACTTTAAAGGCTACATTAGTACATTAGGCTGGAAAAACTAAATAAACAGACCTATCAGAGAGATGGCAGAAACTAGAGAAGTGGACACATTAACAATTTGGTACACTCTTAAAAAGAAGGAATGCACTGCTGAGTGAACACCGAAAGACCTTGAAGGCTACAGAATACAACTAAAGAGGACAAGTGTAACAGTCTTTCCTTGGTGAAGAAAAGCTCCTTGACAAAATCTAGCCCATTGAAGGTCACTCTGGAGGAGGTAGGCGTATCACTGTCAAAGTCTACAATCAAGAGACGCCTTCATGAATGTAAATACAGAGGGTTTACCTCAGGATGCAAATGACTGGTAATACTGAGGAACAAAATGGCCAAATGAGACTTTGCTTAGAAAAAGCCTTCCAGATCTGATACAAGATTACATTATAGACGAAAGATTAGAAGTGATGAATATAGAAAAGGAAAGAAGAGAGGCTCATGTTTAAACATGGCGAAAGCAGGGTTATGACATGGGCATGCATGGCTGCCAATGGAACCGGCTCACTGGCGTTTATGGATGATGCGACTGTTGATTGAAATAAAGGAGCTGTACGTTCTGCTCAGTAAAATGCCGCACGACTGATAGGACAGCGTTTCGCAGTAGAGTTGAATAACGAGCGAAAAAACGTACAACACAAGCAAGAGAAAAATCAAAAAAAGAAATGTTCTCACATGGCTGTGTCAGTCAACGCAACTAAGCATACTAAACACACAATCACAATCATGGAGCAACTGAAAGCAGCTGCAGTAAAGGCCTGGCAAAGCAGCTCAAGAGAGGAAACTGAGCATTAGACCATGTCCATCAGTTCCAAAATTCAGAGAGTTGTTGAATGCAAAGTTTTTGCATCCGGGTATTAAAAAATAAATACAATTATTTCTGTTTTTTTGTAATCTGTCCAATTACTTTTGAGTCTTTTAAAATACAGGAATAAAACAAACATAATTCCTCAACAGTTAATGTGATTAAATGATTAAAGCTTTGAACCAATGCCATCATGACTGCTTCCTTTCAAAACCACTTTTGGGGTGTACAGAGACAGAAATACAAGCATTTCCTGTCCAAATACTTATGAACTTGACAGTAGGTTTATAAGGTCAGCCAGCAAAACAGAAGTGTTGCGTTGGGTTTGATGGCACTTTCAAAGTACAGTAATAGAAATCATATAAGAAACATGAATAATTTCCTATTATAATAGAAATAAAGTCCATGCAGTGTGAACTGGAGGTCAGTTGATTTCAACATAAGAATACTAATTTGGTCAATGATGCATCAAAATGATCCCTCAATGACAGCTCAATTATTCACTCATCTTCTGGAAGTGCTTCAACATGGTCCCAATTTCTGTGGATTCAGAACTTTTTTTTTTTTTTTTTAGATGGATGGAAAACATGGGACGCTGGTCCATCACAGGGCTCTGTGCACATACACACACACACACACACACACACACACTCATTCACATCTAGAGGCCATTTAGAGGAGTAAGAGGATACCGAAGAACCTTGAGAAAAACCCACATAGTCACTGTGCTGCCCCATTGATCATTTTTAATCACCCAGTTTCTCTTTATAACATCCATACAAAACAGCGTAGTGGAGAAGATCAGTGCTCAGTTCGGTCTTCATGGGCCATGAAACAGGTCAGAGCGGTGACAGCGGTGTTGTGCAAGCCTGTAAAGGATTATTTACATTTATTTATTTGGCAGACGTTTTATCCAAAGCAGGGTACAAGTGAAGATCCAATCCAAACATAGAACTGAGCTGTTGAGGGTTTGTGATTTTGCTTAAAGGAAAACTCCATCCTGAAACCCATAAAATGTGTTTGTACTGAAATATCTGTGATCTCTTTAGTGTTTCTGATGCTAATGTGGTGGTTTATCCATTATTCCTGGGAGAAACAAGTGGTTGGATGTTGCTCTGCTAGCACTCTTGTAATGGTTTGGAACAGGAATCAAAATATCAACAGTTTTAATCAGAAGTGATAACAGTCATGTTGTGCTGATAGATCCTAAAAACATTACAGCAAACGCTTGTGTCTTACTCATGATTTTCAGCCATTTTCAACATCATTTTTGAGAAATCCAGTGGAGGTGTTGGTGCAAATCTTGGACGTTCTTGGTCTCAGAACACAATATAGCTATAAAATGTTATTGTTTTGAGACTCGTGTCAACTACCTAGCGATCTATGAGATGAATGGTGCAAGGACTGTGACAACAGGTTTAAAATAGTTGTTGTTAGACCAAAAGACTAAAATCACCAGTACATGAAACATTTTAGGTAAAGATGAATCAAAGGCTGATTCTGGCTCTCGATAATTCAATTATTAATTCATTTTCTGGTATTCTCCATACCGATTATCCTATATAGGGTAGCCGGAGGCATAGAGCCAATCTGAGAGAACTTGGGGCACAAATTAGGGGACACTTACAGTAACCTGTTACAGGGCACATGCACATACACCCACTCACACACAACAGGTCATTTGGAAATGCCAGTCGGCTGGCAGGACATGTTTTGGGGCTGTGGGGGAAATCTGGAGTACCCAAAGGAAAACCAAACAACACAAAATACAAAGTCCAAACAAGCAAACCAAAGGTATGAAATGGAAGTGTGAGACAACAGTGAGCCACCATACCTTAAAGCAAAAAAGTTTGTCATTGCAAAACAATCTGCATTTATTATATTAATTCACATGCTGCTTACTTTTTACTTACTTACTTGCTCCATCAATCTATCTAGGAACCCCTGTAGTCCTAGATAGATGGATGGAACTAGGGACCGTGAAGGACAGTGGTGATAACCATTGTATTTATTCCTATTTTACAACCATGGAATGCGTATTCACACACTACGGGCAATTTGAGAATGCCAATTGGCCTAATCTCCATGTTTTTGGAGTGTGGTTGAAAACCAGAGTACCTGGAGGAACCCCACCGAGCACTGGGAGAACATGCAAACTCCATGCACACAGACCAAATCAGGAATTACAATAAGCCCTCGACCCTGGCAGTTGACGGTTTCAGCGCTAACCACTAAGCCACGATGCCTCCTACTTACTTACTGCTTATTTATTAAGTAATTCAGGGCAGATCGTTCGTTTCACACAGACCCCTATAGCGACTCCTGGGATTTGAACTCACAACCTTCCAGGCAGGATTGCAGAACTTTAACCACCAAACCTCTGCCCTAATTATAGTCATGATGAAAATAAACAGCTTTACAGTAACGCACATTGCACGGAAAAATCTCTCGTATAATCCCCAAATCCCCCCCTGACCCTTCACCATGAGGACAGTCTGGTATTCATGTACCTGTTACTGTATGTACTCATTATCAAATCTGGTATTTGGGTTTTATTTAGAACACTTCTTTTCTCTTTTTTTCCCCCCTTAAATATCCTTTAAGAAAAGTAAAGTTTCCCTGTCAGGTGCTTAAAAACAGTCATACCTTAGAGAATGAGGATATATATAATTAAAAAAAAAAAAATGTTTAGAGTGAAAAAAGTACAAGCATTATGCCTAAACTAATTCTGTACTGTACACTGTAGTGCTATGTCATGTTAGCTTGGCAGCTAGCAAACACACCCCCATGCAGCCATGCGATTTGAACTTTTTTTCTTCTCTTTTTACTTAAAAAAAACATTTTTTTAAAAATTCTCGAAAAGCGTTCAGGACATGGATTCAAATCAAATCCGAGCTAAACCAGCTAAATAAGCCTCAAATCTCAGGCTAGCACGCAAAAAAACAAACAAAATACAGCACTAGCCTGCTAGCTAACTCAGTGAAGTCTTGGACAACACTGTTATCTCGGGGCTTAACACCAAACAGAGCAAGACTTTAGACGTTCAGGGTTTAAAATAGTCTTGAGAAGTTGCATATACGTGTAATTATCATGTCGGGAACGTGTTCACAAGACTGCTCATGCTAGGCTAATTGGGCAAGGCTAAGCTAGCACAAATCCCCCCCCTTGCAAAGCACAGTTGCCGGTGGCAACAGCAGCACTTTTAATGTTCAAAGTTGCCTCGGTGCAGTTGTGCTTAAACTATACAGAGCGGCGACTTATTTTATCCTTATTTATTTATTTCAGCGCTTTGGTGAAGATGTAAACGTGACATAATGGAGGTGGAGGTAAAAAATGAAAGTTACTTTGTAACTAGTAAAGCTGATAGAATGTTGCAGTGTATCTCCAGCTGAGCTGCGTGCAGTTTGGGGTTACATACATAAACACGTACTTCTACATACAGCGTGCTGCAGTGCTTCTGAAGGATACGAACCAGAACAATACTCAACATATCAGTAGAACACGCGTTATTATTATTATTGTTATTTTTTATTATTGTTGTTTTTTGCATTAGAGATCATTAGTAAACTACTAAACCTGATAAGAAAGTGAAATGGGACGCGAAGGAAGACGTTGTTTAACTTCAACAGCAGTGCAGTTGACGGTACTGTAAGAAAATCATGTCATCTAATATCTAATAACACTGAGCATTAAGTGCAAAGAGGAAAGAAATCACTCAAATTCTTACCTTCCACCCCCGAAAATCACTCACTTTGCTTTAAAAAGAAAAATCACTAAAGATTCTTAATGTATTATATATATTAAAAAAAAAAAAAAAAAATTGTTGTTTTTTCCTTTTCCCTTAAAACCTTACAATCAGCATGAGCAAATTTTGCTGGTTGAAATCCTTTAAGATTGGTGGGCGAAACCTAAAGACAAGACTGGAGAGAGGAGAGAGAAAGTGGCTGTGCATTGCACTGGGAGATCTGGGACGAGTGAAAAAAAAGAAAAAGAAAAAAAAAATCTCACATGATCCTGTACGTCAGCGATACATTTTCATACGACACCCGAAATATTTTAATGCACGCAAGCCAATGCAATCATTAAAAAAACATGAATAAAAATACTATGTATAGGCATTCATGTGCTGTATGTATGTATCTATGCGTGCGTGTGCGTGTGTGTGAGAGCTGCACTGAAATACTCAAATATCAGCCTTAACTTTGCTCACACTTAAAAATCAATTAATCAAACAACCGACACCTATAATAACAATGTAGTATATCTTACAAGCACTTATAAGTAAACATTTAAAATAATAATATATTGCATTATTTTTTTTCATGCGCCCTTCTTACACTTTCACTCATTTAGTTGCATGAACTGAACCCACATCATCTCTATGAACAGATTAAAAAGCATTAAAGTGGACTCTTTATTTATTCCTGAATAAATAAACGAATAACTGTTTCATTTAAGCTATACCATAAATATCCACGTTTCTTTTTTTTTTATTTTTTTTTTATTATTATTATAAATATTATTATTTGTCTTTTATATTCCAGCTAATTGTTTTAACTCTAAAGAGACATATTTACTATAATTCCTTTTGAATAATTCACTTTTTTCACTTCTTTTTTTTTTTTTTTCAGTCAGCCTAAGGGGGAGAAAATGACGTTTGGCAATTATTGATAGTATTTATTCCTGGTATGTAGTGAGTTTTCACTTCTGTAGAGTAAGGCATTGAAAACAGCACCACCTACTGGTTATGTTTCTGCACTCACCTCAGTGGGGTTTGGATGGTTGTAAAAGGGGTGCTGGGTCCATTAAACCATTAATCTTCCAGCAACAAAATACAATATATATATATATATATATATATATATATAGAGAGAGAGAGAGAGAGAGAGAGAGAGATACAGGCATTCAAGAAGAACACAGTTCAACCATGATTTTATGATTAAATGTATGCAGTCCAATTGGTGAAATGTCTGAGCAAGCAAGGTTTATCTATCAATATATGATTAATATTTTAGGCAATAGCTACCCTAGGTATAGAAAAAGAGGGTTGTTCATTGTCATCTATACTGCTTTATCCTGTATTCAGGGTCGCGGGGGGCCTGTAGTCTATCCCAGGAGACTTAGGGCATGAGGCGGGGTACAGGGTGCCAATCCATCGCCGAGCACACACATACACACACTATGGGCAATTTAGGAACGTCATTTAGCCTAATCTGCATGTCTTTGGACTGTGGGAGGAAACCAGAGAACCCGGAGAAAACCCACCAAGCATGGGGAGAACACACAAACTCCATGAACACAGAGACGGGAATCGAACCTGGCTGGGAATCGATCCTCAACCCTGGAAGTGCAAAGCGACAGTGCTATTCTTTAAAGATTTTTAAACAGCATGAAAGATGTCTTTCCCGAAGACCCAAGGTCCTGCCTCTGTTAACGCTTTACTTTTTCCTTTAACTTTTTCTGTAATTCTGCGAACAGTGGAAAATAGATTTGAAGATTTCTATCTATTTGTCTCTGGAACAATCCAATATCAGACTGACCAGCAATCTTTTAAAAATCAGAAATTTCATAAACAAGGGGATATTTTAATCTGTAAAGAAAGAAACAATTGATAAAATAAAAAATAAAAAATACTTTTCGTATGTCTATGATTTGATCAATTTCCGATCATGACCTTAAAGCATGTGCAGGAATATTTAGGTATCTGTCAAAAACATGGTGAGTTCTTTGGATAATAAACAGTTCTCATGTTCTGCATAGAAAGTCATCACTCACTCATTCTCTATAGTGCTTATCCTGTACAGGAGTCGCAGGAGGCCTGGAGCCTATCCCAGGAGACTCGGGGCACTGAGTGGGTATACCGTGGACAGGATGCCAATCCATCACAAGGCATACAAGCACACACTCACACACTCACTCATACACTACAGGCAATTTTGGAATGCCAGTTTGCCTAATTTGCATGTCTTTGGACTGTGGGAGGAAACCGGAATACCCAGAAGAAAACCACCATCATGATTTAAACCCTCAAGCTAAAAAATGAGAGGTGAAAGTGCTAACCACAATGCCACCATACATGGAAAGTGACTAATAAAAATAACTAAAAGAATAAAAGACTCTATTTATACGTATTACAGTATACTGTACACAGTGCTATTATACTGTATTTATTACTACTATTATCACTCACTCACTCTTCGTCGTCTATACCGCTTTATCCTGTATTCAGGGTCACAGGGGGCCTGGAGCCTATCCCAGGAGACTTGAACCATGGGGCACACACACACACACACAACGGGCAATTTGGGAACGCCAATTAGCCTAATCTGCTGGTCTTTGGGAGGAAACCGAAGTATCTGGAGGAAACCCACCAACATGCAAACTCCATGCACAAAGACAGGAATCAAACCTGGCCGGGAATCGACCCCAGACCCTGGAGAGGTGCAAGGCGACACTACTGTGCCGTCCTATTATTCTTCCTATTATTAAAGAGACTAGGAGAACTTCATGTGGGTTTCTTCATTTCATATTATATAATATTAAATGTAATGATAAATGGTTAAGAACAAGTCTTTTAGAAGTTAATTAAACAAAGTAATTATTAGCAAATGTCTGTGGTATAAGAGGAATCACCTCCAAGTGTTTGAAGATAGACAATTTTGATACAGTTGACACATCAAACATGTTTTTTTTTTTTTCTGTAACCGCAGCTTCTTCATCTATAGTATGTAACTGAAAATATGTCAGATATGCTGGCGTTAGTGTGATCCAAAACATTAGGTTGATTAGGGAAATTACATAAATAATAAGACATTATAATGTCATTAACAGGTAATATACTTTGAAGGTAATGTTTTTGTTCCAGAACATTTTAAGGGGTGTTGTGTTTTCAGCTGCACGTTTCTACTGTTTGTTTTTGTTTTTCCTCAATCAAACCGGTTTGACGCACACCTCTTCCTGTACTAAACGTGAAAAAAAATATTCTTCCTGGAACATCAGTCACTTGGATCATGGGTTTTTCCTAGTGGTTATTTTTTATGACAGGTCACAGGACTTGGAGTTTTTTCTCCTTTGTCACCTTGTGTCGATGATAAATGTCCTTAAAAGTGTTTATTCATAGAACAGACAGTACTGTGCTTAGGTCTTGAGTCCCATTCATTTCCTTATACAAAAATGTAATGATGTAGGTTTAATTATAGAAATGGGGCAAAAATCTTTTACT
The DNA here is from genome assembly GCA_030068275.1 of Clarias platycephalus. Lineage (NCBI taxonomy): Eukaryota > Metazoa > Chordata > Actinopteri > Siluriformes > Clariidae > Clarias > Clarias platycephalus. Next base: position 6,482,848 of record JAQQZT010000012.1, on the reverse strand, counting down.
GTTGACAGGCAGCAAAGTGCCTAAAGATACAATGTAAAAATGTGTTCTTTCATGCAACAACCTCAGCAGCGACCTCATTTCCCCTCTCGTCTGTTCCAACCACTCAGCATTCAGCATCACTAGTATACAATACTAATCACCAGCCTGATCATCCGTCATCATCTGCACCGGTTTCTCACTAGCTCGTGCCTTAAGTTTGATGTTTTATGCTTGAATGATTCATGGGTCACTGTGTGGCTTAACAAACAAAAAACATTAGTCTGAAACTGCTCCGGTACTGGAACTGGACTGAAAATGTGAGATAAAAAAAAGTCCTTAAGGTAGCCTGGAGAACTATTTCTCAAGACTACTGTATGTTAAAAATACAATGAAGTCTGGCTGTTTGGAAGCAAAATATGAAGAAATGAAGCTGCCTCAAGACTTTTGCACAGTAATGTATGTCAGTTGTCTTGAAGACAGCCCAAAGGTGTTTTTTGCACAGTACTGTATTTTCTTATATTTGGGATAGCTTATAAAATTCAAATTTTATTTGTCACATAGAGTACACAACCATACACAGTATGATATGCAGTGAAATGCTTAAACGACTGTTCGTGACCTAAAAAGGAAAGATAAGATAGGATAAGGATAGGATAGAAAGAAAGAAATACATTTTCTGCAATAAAAGAAGTGGAAAATTGAACTATTAAAAATAATGTAAAATGCTAAATGAACAAAATTTACAGATTTACAGTAAAAAAAAAAATGTAATTAATTTAAAAAAACATATTTTTTCCAATTTGGGACATCTAATCAGTGTACATATCTTTGTGCTGTCAGAGGAGCTCTGGTAAAAACCCACAAAGCATAGAGAGAACATGGTTCAACTCCACACACACACACACACACACACACACACACACAAAGACCAGAGTTAAAATCCAATCCCTCACCCCTGAAGGTCAAAGTTGACATAGCTAACCAGTAAGCTACCATGCTGCCCTGTAGTTTTTTTTTTTTTTTTTTAATATATGTTACTTTTATTTGCCTACAAATGTCATTCAAACCAAACCGGGACCGTTGAATGCCAGAATAACAGAACACACTTCCCTTCATTTCTCTACATAATCTCCTGCTACACTAATGCACTTAGTGCCTGGATACCATCAGGGAGAAAGTTTTGATTGAAAGTCAGGATTGAACCACCTGTCTGATTCACATCTGGCCTCCCAGGAACCTCCTTAATGTCTCCAACACGTGGAAATGTCCTGGAGCGAGGCTGCATGGGGGACGTGTGTCCACTCGAGCCCCGTCTGTGATGTCATTCACAGATACAGTATACGGCCCCGTTTTCAAATCTTTCAGGCCTTCTGTAGATGTCAGTCGGTTTTATTCCTTGGCTTCGTTCACAACAAATTCGATCACAAGTCCCGGTTTGACCTGAACGTACGCGCGTCATAGTTTAGCAGCTTTTTATTACATGGATAGCATATGTTTATCTCAGGCACGCGAAGTGGTGCTCAAAGACAATACATAGCCTCCAGTGAATCCGATTGAACCATTTGTTCATCCTACACATATTTATTTTACAGCGTTTCTTTTTTTTTACTCTACTGGTTTTGCTCGTTCCTACAGAAGGCAGGCATTCATCTACTGTTGTTAACAAGTTGTAATTACAACTAAACCTGTCATGTTGAAGTGCTCACTTAAAGAGCAGAATGTCCTTTTCATGTCTTTTGATTTACTTTGAAGTTTTTAAAGGCATTTGGAGGAACAGGAATTTTTTTTTTTTTTTTTTTAACTACAATGTCTTCTTTCCACCATTTTGTTGGTGGAAAGCTGATGGCAGCAGACAACCACACAGACGCCGCACACCAATACTGTACTGCGAGATCCTGAAATTTCCGCCTCACGCGAAGGCACCGTATGCTTTTAATGCAATCGTTAAGCTGGGTTCGTTTTCTAATTTCAGGTCGTCTTTCCTTAATGTCCTGCTCATCCTGTGGTTGCGTTGCAAAATGAAATCTTCCACATGATTACATGCTTAAGGCTTTCATCCCCGGAGGCGAAGCAACACAAGCGATGAGAATCACCGCTCCCTTAAATTGGACACATGAAGGTGTGCGCAGATTGCAAACGTGTGTCTATATATTGGAAAACGTTGGTAACCAGCATGGATAAGTCGAGTCTGAACGTGTATGTGTGTGTGTTTGTGTTTGTGTGTGTGTTTGTGTGTGTGTGTGTGTTTGTGGATTGCCAGATACTAGTAATCAGTATATATTTATTGGGTGTCTAGAAACGTGTGCATGTGTGTATTGGCAAACGCTGGTTAGCAATATGAAATTATTGTGTGTGTGTGTGTGTGTGCATGTGCGTGTGTGTGTCACACATGCTGGTACATGTTGGCTACCACCATGAATTTATTCATGAGGCCTGTCATGGTGTGCACTTGCATTTATATGCAGATTTGGCAGAAATGAGTCACTGATGAATTCTCTGTTGTCTCGGCCCCGTGCGTGTGTGTGTCTGTTCAATTCTCAGCTCTGTGCTCAAGTGTTTGGCTCAGTGTGATGCCAATTACAGGTACAGGCGCAGAGGAGCCAAATCAAGATTTGGGGGAGCGGGTTGCCAGATTGGAGCTTTTTGTCTCCCCTTTTTGGGAGAAAATGATGCGATTACAAAACGTGCCATTTTGCTGGTAGATGTAGAGTTTAGTGGTTATAATTTGGTTCATGTTAGAAAGCGAACAAAAATGTGCTCCTGATTGTAGTTCTGGTGCTATAGTTTAAACGGCAGGTTCATATCAAGGTGCTCGTTTTGGTTCCTTACCGTTTCTATAGTAACAGCTCGTTCGGGTTCTAAGGCAAATAATGTAAAACTGATTTTAAGACATGTCTGGGTATTTAACAAAGAGAGGCGTATAGTCATTGACACGGTCAGGTTTTTAAAGGAACCTTTAGCCAGTCACTGGCTTACAGTACATCTTATTTTACATACAATATCCAGATTGACTTAGAAAAGTGCTTCAAATTGTCCATCATTTAATAGATCCTTACACTCAGTTACTAGGATACTAACTTAGTACCATCAGTCAAAAACTGTCGGGAAGGCTTATTTATTTATTTATTTATTTATTTGGAATATATCTCAGAAACATGACAATCTGTGTTTATTATTATTTTTATTTTATCTTTTAAAATGTATGAAAAAGCATTAAAAAAGAAGAGCTGGTAAAAAAAAAGTAACTTAAATACTTGAAATGTACTGTAACTGTAAATGTTTCAAAAGTGCAACATTATTAAAAGAATACAGTACTGTGTAAAAGTCTTGAGCCACCTCTGATTTCTTCATATTTTCCTTCCAAACAGTCAGACTTTCTTGTATTTTTAATATTCAATTCAATTCAATTCAATTGAAATTGAAATGAATTATTTAAGTTTGTATGGAATGTGAATGTGTATGAATCAG
>JAQQZT010000012.1:6441591-6453955 GCA_030068275.1 Clarias platycephalus | reverse complement strand
ATAGCCAAAGAATTTGGCGTGTTTGCACACATGCTTCACAACCGGCAACATGACAAAATGGTTCCCATAGCGTTTCATGCAGCATCGAGTTAGCCTTGATAGGGAACTGGATGCTACTCAAGTTCATACGCATGTGAAGGCAGGCGAGCGAATCCTTTTTGCAATATATTGTAAATTTCCATTTGCGCATCAATCTGAATTTATATAAAATCTGGATTTCTTAGTGAGTGTAAAAGTGTAGCTTAATTACATTTTTAAGGAACCATGAGGTCAAGACGTTAGTTACTCTATAAAGAAACATTATTCTAAAACGATTTTTGAGTTAGTTTCAGGCATACTAAATATTGAACGTGGACGTGATGTGCACCTGAAGTTGTTTCTTTTTTTTAAATAGAGGAGAGAAGACCGCTTTAGCTCTTATCTCTATTAAACAGTAAAAAAAAAAAAAAAAGGCTCCTTATGGAAAAGGTGATGGTGCTGTGGCTCAAATCCAAAACTCATCAGAATGCAATAAAAATGTTTAACGGCAGAGAATTTCTAAATATTTTTATCTGTGAAATGGTTTCGGGCATCTGCATGGCTGAATGCCAGAACACGCTGCATTCTGCTCTAGGTGCACTTAAACATCCACACACACACACACATGCAAACATATAGTAAATCCCTATTTGAAAACATGAGGCATTTCCCTTGCAAATGTGATAAAAACTGGAAAAATAAATAAATAAATAAATAAAAAACCTAGACAATTATAAATGGACGTCCGTGTGCACTGTTGTCTGTGCGCTCACCATATTTCCCGGAGGCCCCGTTCTGCCCTGTGGTCCGTCGTTACCCGGCAAACCCTGTGAAGCAGAACACACACGTCACCCCGACACACTTTACAACCTGAGAGTTCTGTAAACCAATCATGAGTAAGAGAAATGTTACTCTGGGTCCAGGAGGTCCATCCCTCCCCGCGGTCCCTGGGGTACCTGGAACGCCCTGTAGGAAAGACAACAAATACTTTACTGTAAGATACAATTAAACTAAGAGCTGCAGGCCGGTCTGACTTTCAGGAACATTTCTATTATCCACAGTATCACGTGTGTAAAAAGAAGTCATTTAGTTTAGAGAATGCAGCAGTTGGTTATCTGTGTACCATAGTGATATGGACGTTACCCTTATCTGCTCAACTGTTACAATGTCAAATCAAGGTCTCAGCAGAGAAAATAATCCCTAAATACAAAAGTATACAAATTAGATTGTTTAAATCTTAAAACCCAGCAACTCAGCATACAGTAGGTCAATGATGATTAAAAAAAAATAAACGTGTGCTTATGTAGAAGTCTTTCAGGTGTGTTAACAGGAAGTTTTCAGATTTCAAACTGTGTATTTGGATTTTCAGATATGTCAGGTCGAACAAAAGTTATCATTATCATAAAACTGTTTCTAAAGTACATACATTGTAGGTAGACCAGGTTATATTTAAATGCTGAGGTAAGCAAGACATCTTATTCTATTCCCAGTAGAATTCGATTGAAATTTTTCAGTTTTCACTTTTAGGGATCAACATATTAAAAAGTAACAGTTACTGAAATACATGTAAAAGAGAAATATTATTCAGTTCTGGAAATGTTTATTTTTAGGACTATACACTATATACTGTAGTATTAGAAGAGAATGGTTTTATTAAACAAGCTGCTGAGCATTCAGTCGGACACCTGCAGTACATACAGTACTCAGATTACAGTACTTTTTTTTGTTTGTTTTACACTTTTTCTGACACAAATTATCTGATTGTGTCAAAACTCTGCACACAGGCCATGTAAGACACAACCGGTTTGAGATAAATATCGCACTTGTACTGCATGTCAAAACATAACTCTGTAATTTAAACCTTTAAACCACCCTTTTGGCATCGAAAATGAAATTTTTTTCCCCACACAGGAGACCCTCCACTGCGACAGAGGGGACTGTCAAAAGGGATTCGAGAGTTGGTGCTCATGATGATGACGGTGCTCATGAATAGCTTGTGATGGCGACTATGTTGAGTAGTACATTTGTATAGAGGTAGTTAGTTTTTCTATCAACATGTGTAATTTGTACCACTTAATAAAACAGTTATGTTCACATTTGCTTTACCTTGGTACAGCCCTCCTACTTGTAATTATGTTGCCTTTGTTTAAGGGACAGTTATAAGGGTTACGATTATGATGCTTTTATCAAAATGCATCGCAATCAGAAAATAACTGCAATTTTGGGCCTCCGAGTGGCGCAGTGGTAAAGTGCTCGCCCTATCATCTGGAGATTGCTGGTTCGATTCCTGGGTGATGCTGTAACCTCTCACAGCCGGAGGTCTAGAGAGAGCTGATTGGCCGAGCTCTCTCAAAGTGGAGGGATAAGAGGTACTTAGTGCTCCCATGTTAATCACGGCTCTACAGCCAATCAGGGGCGTCTGTGAGCTCACGCGAGCGGATAGCGCTGTCCCCTCTGAGTGTGTTACGCCGCCCCTAATGGTGCGTGCTTGAGCGAGCTGTTCGAAAAAGATGCGGTCGGCTGGCGTCACGTGGTTCGGAGGAAACACGTGATAGTCTTCGGCCTTCCCGCCTGAGTGGTCGTAGTAGCCTTAATGTGGGAGCCCCCTAGTGACGGGGAGGAATTGGACACGACTAAATTAGGGAGAAAATCGGGGGGAAATCCATAAAAAAAATTTAAAAAAAAGAAAATAACTGCAATTTAGAAGGAGTGTAGAGAGGTGACAGTCACTCCATAACGTCTCTCTACCTGCTCTCACCTTAACAATCCTCTTCAGGTGAGAAACCACCCTGGAGGAACCAACAAAACCAAGTTGAGTTTCAGACATCATCACTTAAACCACCGTGAATCTTTGACATATATTCTAAAACCTTCTGTGGATTCTTGTGAAATAAAAAGCACTGTCCTACCGGTCCTGATCTCGCTAAGCTATAAACTTACAGATTATTATTATTCAGACTGTGAAAAATGGCAGCACGGTGGCTTAGTGGTTAGCACTGCACCTCCTGGGTCCAGGTTCAATTCCCACCTCTGTGAGCATGGAGTTTGCATGTTATCCCTGTGCTTGGTGGATTTCCTCCCGCAGCCCAAAGACATGGCTCCTCGCCCCCTGTATTACTGAGTGTGTCAAAGGCTGGAGTTTTAGGCAGATGTTCGTTTTTTTTTACCTGAGCACCTTGAGGTCCTGCATCACCTTTTTCCCCTCTCTCACCAAGACCACCCTAAACACACACGCACGCACACACACAGTGATTATTTTAAAGTTACTTCTGTGATGAGTTTAGCAGCACTTTCAGATTCTAAGTGAGTCACAGTTGCGAGTAAATAATAAACACATGTTCTTTAGTATCAAGAGAAAAATCATGGCTTGTAAAAAAAGAGCACACAGCATGTCTTGAGAGTTAAATTGCGACGCATTAACGCAGGTTAAGTCAAGTGGACTTTTATTGTCATTTCAACCATATAGAGTTCAGTACACAGTGAAACGAAACGCCGTTCCTCCAGAACGAAGTTGCTACATATATGTCACATAAATTAACAGAAACTAACTGGCTAACTAGGACCACAAACTGACACCATAAATTAACAAAAACTATGCTAAGTACTATACAAAAGACAACATGAAGTGCATGTGAAAACGACGACAATGCAATATTGAGACAACATAACACTGCACTGTGCATGGGTCTATTAATGTGTGTGTGTGTGTTTTTACCGGAGGGCCTCTGATAGACCTCCCGCTGTGCCCCTGTGGGCCGGGAGGGCCCTGTGGTCCTGGTACTCCTGGTTCCCCAACTGCCCCCAGTGGACCCTGTGATACACACACATGCAGAAAGGAAATTAGAACTACACAACCCACACACACACACACACACACATATATTTGACAATCGATTGATGAACAGACTGTACCACAGGGCCGGGCTCCCCTCGATCTCCTCGTGACCCTCTGATACCAGGACCTCCCTGTGAAGTACACACATACAGTATAAAATCATTCGAGTTAAGGTAAAACGAATCAAAGTAAATGTTTATCAAAGTTCTGGGTGTGTAAGATACGATTCTGTTTGCATCCCTGTGTTCGTACCGGGGGTCCGGATGGACCAGGAGGGCCTTTACTGTCCTGAGTGCACGTACAGGCTCGAGGCAGTGACGGACAATCCGCCTCCTTCCTCTGAAGTCAACAAAGACATAAACAACAACAAAAACAGAAGCAGCCGTTATAAGATCTTTTTAAAAAATCAAATGAATTTGAAATCTGCATAATGAAATAGTTCATCACACTGTACTGTTAAAGTTATGGAAATCCACATTAATACATTTCTTTTCATTTCACCCCAAATGAAGCAAGGCATGTTGGTGCTTGAACTTCGTTTCTTTCTTCTTTTTTTTTCTTTAAACGGATAACTGGCTAATACCGCGAGGAGGAACTGGGAGACAACACTCATAAAATTATATTTTAGCAAAATGGAAATATCTTGAATGTAGTTCATTTTATCAACACGTTCTTTCTCACTATAACAGATTATAACCCTTTTTTTCCAATCAAATTTTCCTAAAACTAAAAATATACATATATCTTTTTCCATTGCTAGATATTTTTACTAGTTTTATTCATTATTATTCTGAGTTTTTTAATAGTTTTAAGACATTAATTTCTTGAAAGAAGTACAATTCTCTGCCTATAGAATAAGACATTTCCTCTTAGAATGTTAGTAACATTTGACTAGAAATAAGCTGATTAATCATAGATTTGGTGTGTTTGGAAGAAATCAGTTATACAGTACATACTGTAGGTTAAACAACTAAGGAAGGTGTTGTCCAAACTTTTGACTGGTACTGTATAAGAACATATATAACTTATGATAAACACCATATGAAAACAGACTGTGTATAATGTGGCTCCATAAATCACCTCCTGTGAAGTTCTCATTTCACACTGTGTGTCGTTGATTGTTGACCGTACACGAATTATGACTTAAAACGAGCTAAAGTATACACACACACACACACACACACACACACACACTCAATGTGTGAGTGTGACAATGAGCTCACCAGATTGGGAAGCTCGCAGCACTTGTCTCGACGAGCCCATGAGGTACTACACACGATGTCAAATGACTGGAGCTGAAACTGCGCACACACACACACACACACACACACACACACACACACACACACACACACACACACACACACACACACACACACAAATTTATTTAGGTCTGTAGGTCTGCAGAACCTTACAGATTAAGAGGAACAACAATACAAACATACCAAATGCATATCACACACACACACACACACACACACACAAATCATACCGGTGCAGAGTTGTCCCTGTCTCTTCGGGATCGGACCATTCTTCCCAGAACCTCCATGCCGTCAGTGGTGATGTTGCCAGCAGCATTAATGGTCTTCTCTCCGGCCAGTTTACAGTCCACCATCACCTGCGCTAGGGTCTTACTCACCGCTATGTGCAACTACACACACACACACACACAAGCACGATCATCATACCAGCATCATCCACATTTATTAATTTATTCATTTTTATTTCATAATACTGAATCAGAGACGTCTTAAACCGACAGTTGATGGATAGGATTAAAGGAAGTTAACTGTTTACCAAGAGTCTCTGTATTTTTATTAAATGATGTACATAAAATTTAAGAAATTTGCCACAATTGTTTAACTGTGATGGCTGCAAAAGTGTCTAAAGATATGATTTACAAATTGTCTGTTAACGTAATGACCTCAGCAGCGACCTCATTTGCCCTCTCGTCTGTTCCAACCACTCAGCATTCAGCAAGTTTGATGATTTGTTTAATGCTTGAATGATTCATAGATCACTGTGGGGTTTAACAAACGAAAAACCTTCGTCTGAATCTGCACAGGTACAGAGACTGGCTTGAAAATGAGAGACAAAGAAGCCTTCAGAACTATTCCTCAAGACTGCATTAAAAATACAAGAAAGTCTGACTAAATGAGGGAGGACACACGATGATACTTTACTGTATAATTTTGTACTTATTGCCTCAAACACAAAATCAAACACTTTCTGATTGGAGAATTTACTCATGAGTGAGTTGGCTGTATGTTTATTTATTTTTGTTTTATTTAAGTCGATGGACAGTGAAGTGTACCTTTGTAGGTGTATTCAGTGTAATAATAATAATTAAAAAAAAGCTTCTTACAATTGTGATGTGGTAACTATTGCTTTACATAAAATGGTTTAAATTCTGTATTTAAAACTTAGCTGATCTGATCCGAAGTTCTAAAGAGTAGTGCTCAATTCAGGACACGATTCATTTTTATAAGGTTTGTCTCTTTGTTTGTTTGTTTGTTTTGTGGCGGCATTGAGGTTAGCACTGTCACGTCACACTGCCAGAGTTGGTGGGTTTTTCTCTGCGAACTCTGGTTTTCTCCCACAGTCCAAAGACATGTGGTGTAGACTGATTGGACTTTCCAAATCCACGCACCCAGTTCTTCATGTTTGCAGGACCAACTAATAAACTTCATATATAAAAATATATCAAAATAACTCCATTATAAAAACTCAGAAGATTGGCCCGGGAATGAAAGCTTTCCTCCATCTGCCACACACACACACACACACACACACACACTCAACAGCAATGTACACTGTGTTTACTATAGATAATTTTGTAAGTAGAAGGTCAATTAATGTTGATGCATTAAAAAGCCTTCAAGTGTCAGGTATGCACACACACACACATAGACACACACACACACCAGTTCAGTAGTTCAGTGTCTACTTAGCTGTCTACAATGTCCATACTGTATTCAAATAAACACACAACGTAATACAAATATTACGAAATACAATGATTATAATAACAGCTCAGTTGTCCCACATTGCTCGACATGTCCAGACGTACAGTCCCCTCCCCTCACACCTACATACCTGTCATATTAGTCTCACTTACTCATTGAATGAGTCATAGTAATGCATTTATTATTTTTACAGTTTACGTTTATGTCATTCACTCTCTGATCCAAAGTGCCTTAAATACACATGTCATTTGTACAACTCAGCAGGTGAAGGTTTAGGGTCTTACTAAAGGGCCCGACAGTAACAGCTGGGATTCGAAATCTAATATCCGAACTACTGAGCTACCGCCGTCATTCAGAACAGTGTTTAAAAACCATAAGGTAAAGTTGAATAAGTAGATGAGAAGCTCGAGTCAAACCGGTATATGTGATTGAATTTCGAATTTCGATCGGATTTACTTGAACACCCCTCATAGTGGTATACTAGAAGTAATAGTTTGTTTATAATGCATACATATCGTTGCACTTTATGATAAAGATAAGCTGTTTTATGCTTCGGTTGCTGCTAAGTCAGGCACACTGAACAGGCTTTTATTATGAGGCATTACTGAGTAAGTGTTTGCGCGCAGGGCGGCACGGTGGTGTAGTGGTTAGCACTGTCGCCTTGCACCTACAGGGTCTGGGTTCGATTCCCGTCTCTGTGTGCATGGAGTTTGCATGTTCTCCATGTGAATGGTGGGTTTCCTCCCACAGTTCAGAGATATGCAGGTTAGGCTAATTGGCGTTCCCAAATTGCCCGGTGTGTGTGTGTGTGTCCTCCAATGGATTGGCCTCGTGCCCTAAGTCTCCTGGGATAGACTCTAGGTCCCCACGACCCTGAATACAGGATAAAGCGGAATAGAAGATGAGTGTTTGAGTGCATTGCGCAATGTGCAAAGTTATCCTAACAATCTAAATCTCAAACAAAACAAAAAATCCATAATCCTTCAGGGAAAGCCCAGAGACAAAAGCCATTCTTGCTACCTCACACAAAGTTGTATTTGGGTTATACAGGGGTTGGACAATGAAACTGAAACACTGGCCAATTTACTGTTGGAGGTTTCATGGCTAAATTTGACCAGGCTGGTGGCTGATCTTCATTGATTGCACCAGTAAGAGCAGAGTGTGAAGGTTTAATTAGCAGAGTAATAGCACAGTTTTGCTTAAAATATTGCAATTCACACAACATTATGGATGACATATCAGAGTTCAAAAGAGGACAAATTGTTGGTGCGCGTCTGTGACCAAGACAGCAAGTCTTTGTAATGTATCAAGAGCCACAGTATCCAGGGTGGGTAATGTCAGCATACCACCAAGAAGGACGAACCACATCCAACAGGAGTAACTGTGGACCCAAGAGGAAGCTGTCTGAAAGGGATGTCCAGGTGCGAACCCGGATTGTATCCAAAAAACAGAAAACCGCTGCTGCCCAACTCACTGCAGAATTAAATGTGCACCTCAACTCTCCTGTTTCCACCAAAACTGTTGGTCGAGAGCTCCACAGGGTGGTGCTAGAGCTGCTAGAGCGGCCAAACCTTTGGTCGCTCGTGCCAATGACAAACGTCGGTTTCAATGGTGCCAGCAGTGAAAATCTTGGTCTGTGGACAATGTGAAACATGTATTGTTCTCTGATGAGTCCACCTTCACTGTCTTTCCCACATCCAGGAGAGTTACGGTGTGGAGAAGTCCCGAAGAAGCGTACCACCCAGACTGTTGCATGCCCAGAGTGAAGCATGTGGGTGAATGAGTGATGGTTTGGGCTGCAATATCATGGACACGTCACTGCCAAGGACTAACGAACCATTCTGGAGGACCATGTGCACCCAATGGTTCAAACATTGTATCCTGAAGGCGGTGCCGTGTATCAGGATGATAACGCACCGATACATACAGCAAGACTGGTGACAGAGTGGTTTGATGAACATGAAAGTGAAGTTGAACATCTGCCATGGCCTGTACAGTCACCAGATCTAAATATTATTGAGCCACTTTGAGGTGTTCGGGAGGAGCGAGTCCTGAATTTGATCAGCTGTGCATATCTAAAGCTACTTGTGTCTTCATATTATTTGAAAGTTTAATAGTCTGAGCATGTTATAATTGTATGTTATAAACGTTCTCACCTTGTGGAAACTGCCATAGAAGAGTTTCTTGATGTCAGGACCCTCAAATGTTACAGTCTGAAAATCACCTCTATAGTCGTTATTGAAGAAAGTCAGGGTCTTCCCTGCATCTGTACACAGAAAAAAAAATTATCACATGCTCTAATCTCTCTCTCGCTTGCTCTCTTTCTCGCTCTCTCTCTACTCACTGTCTAGGATGACGCCCACTAACGGTTCGTTTCCGCTGTTGAGGATTTCCCATAATGCAAAGGGTTCCTCTGGGGTTTGCGGCAGCAGTCGGAAGACCATAGTGATTGTGTAATCAGATGGCAGACCGTCAGGGTGGATGAACCTGTAATCAAATCATTAACACCGAGGTCAAACACAAGCAAAAGATAAGCGTGTGTGTGTGGGTGCTTGTATTTTTTTTTCTGTCTATCACCTATATAGCTTTTATTTTCTCTTCTGTTTGCTCAGCTTGGGGTTTAGGTGTGTGTTATCATGCATCCTCCATCTTAGCAGGTGTGGCTTATCACGTTATGTCAATAAACCAACATGTGTGTTTGTTATACAGTGATTGACGATGATTGTGGGTGAAAGCCAAGAGTGAAAGTAGAAATTTTTACTTCACTGTACTATGTAGCCAAAATATGAGGAGGAGAAGAGACCATGGAGTTTCTGTTTATGGCTCCATTTTTTCCGCTTTAGACTAGAATCCTGAATAGTGTTAAGCTAGTACACTATGTAGAGTATTTAACCCCATATTCCACACACCAAGTATTGCCTTTCATCAGGGGTTAGAGTGGGATTTGAGATTCAGTCCTATGTTAGTTAAGCTTGTTAACTTGTCAGTTTATGAGTTCATGAAAGAGTCAGAGGGTGATTATGTCACGTTATCCTGTTAATTTACAAGGGTGAGTAAAAGATTACCTGCATTTTTGCTGTAGAATTTACAGTGGAACCTTGGATTACGAGCACAATTCGTTCCTGAAGCGGGCTTGTTTTTTTCAAATCACTCGTAAACCAAAGTGAATTTCCCCATAAGAAATTATGGAAACTCAAATTATTCGTTCCACAACCCAAAAAAATAAATACATAAAAAAAATTTACACAAAATATAAAGTAAAAATAAAACAAATTAACCTGCACTTTACCTTTAAAAAGGATATATAAATCCCGATAGATAAGGTTCCGTTTATACGCGCAGGCGCTGTGTGTGTGAAGCTAAAGTAAGAGGAGAAGAGGAATCAGCCCCTCCTAACCCTCTCCTCAGCATACAGACTGAGATTTGAGTCTCACACACACACACACATTAACGGAAAATTTTATCAATAAAATTATCAATTATTATTAAATTAATAATCGCTAACAACTCTCGCATGAGCGCACACTAACGGAATCACTGCTGTAAAGTAAAAATAATAACAATAACAAATTAACCTGAACTTTAGCTTTGAAATGAATCGCGACAGAGCAGTGTTTCTGTGTAGAGCAGCGTGTGTGTGTGCATGTGTGTTTGTGTGTGTGTGAAGCCGCAAGAAGAAGGGTGTGTGTGAAGGGGCACAGTGTCAAATTATGCGCGCGCACACATAACGGCAGGCTGATACAGAGAGGGAGAAAATGGATCTTTAACCTCTCTAATGAGACTTTCTTTTGTTTTACAAAGCAAAAGAAGTCTCGTTAGAGAGGTTAAAGATCCCTTTTCTTTCACTGTGTGACAAGCTGTACACACATGCATACAGACACAAAATAATATATGTTTTTTATACCAATTGATTGATTATACCAGTAAGAGATTATACCACTAAGACCCAGCAGGGTAGACGATTACCCACAATTCCGCAGCGCAAGAAAGAGAAAAACCCTTGGCTCAGTTGTGATCATGTGACGCTCGGCGTCAAAACAAGAACCACATGCGTGATACATGATACTCGGTACTCGTAAACCAAGACTTGTTCGTTTTCCAAGCTAAATTTATTAAAAATCTTTGCTCGTCTTGCAGAACACTCGCAAACCGCGTTACTCGCAATCCGAGGTCTCGCTGTATATAAAATAACTTTTAGAAAATGCAAACTCAATTTTTTGACGTGATCTCCTTGCTTTTCAATACACTTTCGCCATCTGTCTGTAACGATGCATAAAAATACTCTGCACTGTTCAGAACGGACAGACCTGCAGGCTGCTACACCGCAGACTTCTGAACAGACAGAGACGCAGTCACCCAGACGCACTGTTTCCAGGCGACAGAGTCATAAGCGCAATCAGTGCGAATGCGCTGCACCTCGTGGCGTGCATATTTAAGGGCCAAAGGCAAAGACAATGCACGCTTCAAGCCGAAGACAAAAGACCCAGCCAAGCCCACATGAGAAGCCGACGGTGTTAAGAGACAGAGAGAGTTTAGCTCTGTTAATCTTTTCAGTTTTCTTTAGTTTCTCTTTAGTTTACTAATCAGTACCCCCACGCTATTTCCAAGCGGGAACGTCAACCTGTGCGTGTATCCTATTTCTATCAATTTCCCTCTGGGATTAATAAAGTTCTTTGAATCTTGAATCTATCCTATGTCTATTTATTTTCATTTCTTTCTAATCTGTCAACAAGCTTTTGTATTGCCTCATAAAAAAAATATTTTAAGCTGAGCTGCGAGGCATGAATGCACCGCTGTCTTCACTTCTTCATCAGAAGTGAATCTTCGTCCATGCACCGCAGGTACAAATGAACTGATGTAACACGACTAATCATATGCTGTTTTATACTTATACACTTTTCTATTAGTAACCCAGATGAAATAAAGTGTGTGTGTGGGATCTCATGAGATGTTGAAAAACAGGAATCCTTTCTTAGATTAGGATCATAAATTGTAACTAAAATATAATTTTTTTGAAGGGACATTCATTATTCCTGTGCTTTCCTGACTGATATATCTACATGTACATTTTAACCCCCCTAAGTGTATGTGTGAGTGTGTTAAAGCAGAGTAATAAGCAGTGCGGTGTATCGGTGTGATTGTACAGGATATAACACTGTGTCTACATCAAGGTGAGAAGGAAATGATAAATGAACCACTGTGATCTGCAGAGCTTTGTAATTGTGCAGAGATCAGAGGACAATAAAAAAGCTAAATAAACATTATGTAGAGCGCACAGCGCCGAGAATATCATAATATCGTTTGATCTACAGTGACAGACACAGAGAAACGTGCTGCGTGTGTTTATAATTTGGTGGGGATCAAATATTCTCACAAGGATCCGGATATCAAAGGGTTTTGACCTTGTGGAAATCTTTGGCTTGTCCCCAACAGTTAAACCATCAGCCTGCCTGTCCTGTATATATCTTCTTCTTTGTCTTTCGGCTGTTCTCTTTCAGGGGTCGCCACAGCGAATCATCTGCCTCCATCTAACCCTATCCTCTGC
>JAQQZT010000012.1:6371458-6392717 GCA_030068275.1 Clarias platycephalus | reverse complement strand
ACTCATTCACTCATCGATCACTTGTCCACTAACTCACTGACTCATTCACTCATCGATCACTTGTCCACTAACTCACTGACTTATTCGCTCACTCAATCACTCACTGACTTCCTCTTCACTGACTTTGACTCAACTCAACCAACTTCATTCCTCTGCACAAATGTTCACACACACACACACACACACACACACGTCTCCCACTAATGCCATGCTACCGAAGCCAAATGCCTTTAGGAGAATTCCAGCTTTCATCTAATTCTGTCTAAACTCCATGAATCAGACATATTGAGCTAGATGTGACAGTTTTAAGCCTTACAGTTTTGCTAAATGTCGTGTTCAACCTAGTGAAACCTAAACTACAGCAATTTTTTTTTATTCAACTAGGTTTCGTAAATCTAAATGCACACAACTTCTTTGCACTAAAAATACAAACTCACTTGTAAATCATATTGACCTTTCTGGTGTTACAGTTTTTGGTACAGTCTAGCTTTAACTAGCAATTTTCTCGAATATTTCTATTCCAGGTGGGATACACCCTAGACGGGGCTCCAATCTATCTCAGCAATATCACTTCTGAGATAATACTTTTGTTCAGGTTTAAAAAGTCAAATGAACATGATTATTTAAATTATAAATCAGCTTTACATCGTAAGTGGAAATTTGACAGTCAGGTTATGTTGGTATGTTGATTAATCTAAAGCCGACACTTGTAACTCGGTGTAACTCATTTAAAGGTAAGAACTTTGTTTATTTCTGATGCTGTGTGCAGCCTGTGAACAGGGAAAAAACTCGCCTTGGGAAGTTACACCCCATGTTGACTTCTGTCGAGGTGTCAGCGTGTCACCCAATTTATAAATGTGAATCAGAATGTGCAGATGCAAATCAGTTCATTATCAGGTGATCATCTTCATCCAAGTTCTTCATCCAAGTAGCTGGAACATTTGTACACAGAAGGTACCACAAACGCTCTGAACTAGATACAGAGTTTCAGTGAAATAAATAAGAATATAAATGAACTATAAATAAAATGACATAGGCTGCTGAAGTTGGAACAGCTTATATTTAGATGTAGCGTAAGTTACTATGAGTAGCTAAATATCACATACAGCCATGTGTAAAAATTACTGTCCCATCTTTAAATTCTGTATTTTTTGTGTAAAAACCTAATAAAAATCATAGCCTCAGAACTTCATGCAAATGGCAAAATATAACTTTTTTAACCATGCCATTATTAATTTAACAAAAATTAAGTAAAAAAGAAACTTAAAACTTACAGGCAATACTAAATACCCGCTTACTGCTTCAAAAGGATTTAAATGGGTAATTTGCAGCCAAGTACTGCTTATTATCAACTCTATAAAAGCAGACGTTTTGGCAGTTTTCTGGTCTGGAGCATTCATGTGTGTGTTAACACAATGCCAAGAGAATAAAGATAAAAGCGAATGGACTTGGAGAAGCAATTGTTGCTGGAAAGGGTTACAAAACCATTTCCAAACAATTTGGAGTTCCTCGTTCTACAGTGAAAAAAAATGTTACACAAAAGTGAAAAGCTGGGGCGGCACAGTGGTTTGGTGGTTTGCCCTGTCGTCCTGCTCCACCAGGGTCCGGGTTCGATTCCCGGCCAGGTTTGATTCTGGCCTCTGTGTGCATGGAGTTTGCATGTTCTCCTTGTGCTTGGTGGGTTTTCTCCCACAGGCCAAAGTCATACAGATTAGGCTGATTGGCTTTCCCAAAAAATTGCCTATAAAGTGTGTGGGTAAGTGTGCATACAGTATGTGATTATTGGCACCATGTTCCTGCCCTTTAAGCTCCAGGTTCCCCAGGACAGATGCTCAGAGAAATACAAAAAAAAAAAAAAAACTAAGAGCTACATCTCAGACTCTACAAGCCTCACTGTGCATGCCATGACATCACAATTAGAAGAAGACTGAACAAGTCCATTTTGCTTGGAAGGGTTGCAAGGAGAAACATTTTATTTATAAAGGTTCTCTGAGATTTGCAAAGCTGCATCTGAACAAACCACAAGACTTCTAGAACGTCCTGTAAATGTCATATAGACAGATGAGACCAAAGTGGAGTCGTTTGGCCTTAATACCCAACGCCATGTTTGGCGAAAACCAAACAGCATTTCCACAGAAACACCTTGTTTTTGCAGCCATAGGACCTTCAAATCTTCCAGTCATTGAGTCGACCATGAACTTCTATGTATACAAGAGTATTCTAGAGGCATAAGTGAGGACACCTGAGGACAGCTACAACTCGATCATGCAACAGGACAATGATTAAGACCTCAACACAACTGAAATGCTGTGGTGGAACATTAACAGAACAAATGCCTAAAAACCTCAATGGTTTTTCTGTTATAAAGAAGAATTCCTGCACAACGATGTGAGAGACTGAAAAAGTCAAACAGATAATGATTACTTCAGTTATTTTAAATTATTGGTGAATATACAAGATATCGAATCCCGGGGGTACTTAGTATATTGTCCACATGATTCTTTCTTCACGGCTTAATTTTTTGTTAAATCAATAAAAGCATGGTAAAAAAAACGTTAAATGTTATTTGACTGAGAATGTATTTGCCTAATACTACGATCAGATGATTTTTATTATGCTTTTACCCCCAAAAAAATAAAAGAGGGGGCTTCCCAAACCATATCCACACAACACGCACACACACACACACACACACATAAACATACAGAAACCACCTGACCTTGTCCAACACCTGAGTGTGTTTGTGTTACTGCTGATTTGGGTCACTGCTTGACCCTGACGTTCTGAGGTCTGACCTTACCTTCTACGATCTCGTTTCCGTGCTCAGGCTCGCCAGTCTGCTTTGCGCTTTGAATCACTGGCCTGCTGTCACTCACCTCTGACCTTGAAGCTGTGAACCAATACAGACTGTTACACACGACACTTGAAATAGACTGCTTGCTACACTTATGCTCGATGTATAGATCACTGTTTAGATCTACAGGACGTTTCAGACATTTCTGAGTGTTCCTGTACTGGTAGAAGTGTCTAAGGAGCTGGATGTACTCATGTATTTTATATTTTTGTGCATGCTCTAACAAATATTAGTATAATTAAATCCTAATTAGGCATCCTATTGTGCATTTATAATCTCTTGCCGACATTTAAGCTAGTTTTGACTTGTTTTTGTCAAACTGGTGCATCACGTTTAGGGAGAAATGTTTGTCTTGCTAACTGGAACACAAATAGGAAATTCTCAGATATACTGTATATAGTACGAGTCAAAATTTCAAATCACATAGAAATCATGTACTGTAGCGCACACCACTACCACCGCCACTACCGTCTCTCATCCTACATCTGGACAGACTAGTTTATATTGAACCCAGAAAGAGAATGCATAAGAATTTCTTTTTGGTTTTTGTAGACTTTTTATTTTTTCACAACATACATTATAAATAGTCTGTGTTTGAGTTCCATGAGCTTGTCCTTGATCTTGACAGGTCCCTTGTGTGCTTTTATTTTGGCTCAGAGCTGTGTGCTTTATGCATATGTGCCTTATCTCTTGCACTCTCCATCTTCTTTTGTTGTAATAATCAAACATGCCTGAAGACATTGTAAGACCCTCAAGATCAAAATAGAAAGGATATATGAGGGGGTGTTCAAGTCAAACCAGGACTTTTGACTGTGAAGAAGTATAAAAACTACCGTTATTTCTCTATATAATCTCCTGCTACACTAATGCGCTTATCCCAGCGTTTCACTAGTGCTTGGACACCATCAAGGTAGAAAGTTTTCTCAGTACGCCGGTGCCATGATCGGCGTTATGCCTGCTTCATGTCTGGCCTCCAAGGAACTGCTTTAATGGCCCTAACATGACGAAATGGCTTGGAGCGAGGTCAGGACTGTAAGGGGATGTGGCAATAACTCCCAGCTGAGTTCCAGTAATGTGCAAGTGGTGTTGGTACATGATTGTGTGTAGCGTTCCAACAGACAGACGCGTCTCTTCTGCAAGCTGCCGACAAGTTATCCATCCATTTTCAACCATCAGGCGTTAAACTCGTTGAATGTTGACAGAAGTGAGGGTAGTCGGCTCCATGCCACCTCGTCATTTACGGATATACGGCCTTCTTTAAAACGTTAGCAAGTTTCACTGCAGCTAAGAGTCTTATCACGTATTGTGCTTGAAGTATTCTGTTAATGTCTGTAAATCAGTTTTATGCCTTCATTCGCAAGAAGGTCACGGTTTTTGAAGGCCCCTCACAGATTGACATGTTTAAGCTTTAAACCTGTAAAGCATTTTGCTTTTGTGGCTGAAAATATGCTGAAGAAAATAGTTTATAGCGTACACCAGCTTTACCAATAAACTCCTTTACAGCACAACATATTGACTTATAATAATGTTTCACAGTAAACTACACGCCATAACGCTAACTACTCATAACTCATCGTTAACTCCTTATGAAGAATTCTGATCAATTCACATTCACCGGAAGAATTATTCAGATCATTCTGCAATAAATAAATCACAAAATTAATCAATAAATTGTATAAGCTGACACATTACCTTTATATGTTCCCAGGAGTGGCTTACTATTCTGACCGCCACTGATGGTGAAGACTTTAAAGCTGTACTCTTTACTGTTATCAAAACCGTTTATCACAGTCTTGGTGCTTTTCTTCGACACCTGCACCTCTCTCTCTCTTTCTCCTGCAACCCAAGAACATGGGGAAAAAAAAGTGTGATTCAATGTCGGTGTGCATCTGATGTGAGAAACATTGCATCAGGTGCTGAAATTCATCAGAATGTGCCCTTTTTAAAAAATAAGAGTTGGTTGTGTTTTAATAACGAATAAACAGCTGAGGATTAACCAGAAATAAAACAATGATCCTTATTGGATGAGCTGGTTCAAAGAGGTTTTGGAGAAAATAACAAAAATGATATCTAAAGTGTACCAGAATTACTGTAGTAAAGTAAATATTGGGATAATGATGGTTTTATCCATTTCATTAAAGACTTTGATGAAATTATGTCAGAACAATATTGACTATATAAAGATGGGATAACAATGTTGCACAAACAATTTCCAAACCAAATTAATACCAAACTGGTGGCATGAGCAGGACTTGAACTTCACTGCATACGTTACAGTGCTGTGAAAAAGTATTTGGGTTAAACAGCAGGATAACGATAAAATTAATTGTGTTTGAGTCCTGACTTAAATCCAATGGAATGACCTTAAACAGGGCAGTTCATGCTTGAAACCCTCCAATGTAGCTGAATTAAAACTATTCTGCAAAGCAGAGTGGGCCAAAGGTCCACCACACCGATGTG
This sequence comes from Clarias platycephalus, assembly GCA_030068275.1. Lineage (NCBI taxonomy): Eukaryota > Metazoa > Chordata > Actinopteri > Siluriformes > Clariidae > Clarias > Clarias platycephalus. The sequence goes on along the minus strand of JAQQZT010000012.1, from coordinate 6,387,403 downwards.
AAAGACTCATTGTGAGTCATCGCAAACGCTTGGTTGCAGTTGTTGCCACTGAGGGTGGCACAACCAGTTATTAGGTTTAGGGGACAAAAACTTTTTTTAGGTTCATAGGGCCACGTAGGTTTGGACAGCTTTTGTCCGCTTAATAAGTGAAATCATCATTTAAAAAATACATTTTGTATTTACTTGGGTTATCTTTATGTAATATTAAAATGAGCTTGATGACCTGAATCATTTAAGTGGGATAAATTTATGCAAATATGCAAAAAATTAATCAGTGAAGGTGCAAATACTTTTTCACAGCAATAAAGTAATTTGGGATCTAATATGGAAATAAACAAAAATGAAACAGAGATGTAACACTACAACACTCGGAGATGCGGGAAGTTGTAGTTTCCATTACAATCTCTTCCGTTACAAACTTAGTGCTAATGGATATTAATCGGCATTGCTCTAAATGAAGGTCAAACACTAGTTGGTTTAAGGTTGTATTTGCAATGTTGTGTTTAGGTCATTTATTCAATGTTATCTCAATGGCATTTTGTCAAAGTCATTCTAACTTTCGAAAACAGTGTTGTCTCTAAATTGAACCATATCACAACGATCATCCAACATTGAGATTCCTGCTTGATGGGTATAAACTGGAGGACACTGGATGAGAGCTCTATCAGGAGTAAAAAATAAAAAAAAAAACTTAACTCAAGAGATTTTACACAAAGAGTTTATTTTGCAAATTATAATTCTGCCAAAGTAGCTTTGGTGATGTAAGCTTTAAGGCGTAAAAAACATTGGATCAGGTCCAGATCAATACAGATAACTGGGACACTGGCAGGTGAGTGTGGCTAATTTTACTTGTGTGTGTGTGCGTGCGTGTATGAGTGTGACCCAGTTTCTTGCTGGAGGTGGTACGATAATAATGTTAGGGAAACAGAAATGAGGGGGAAAAAATATATATTTAAATGGTCACACTCTCTTTCTTTGTGTCTTCCCCAGTGAAAGACAGCCTCGCTGGTTGGATCCAACTACATTTTTCATTTTTCTACACCACGGTCCACACATACACTATGCCCTCTGAGAGACTCTGGAAGAGAGTCAATCCATCCAAATGTGGCCTGAAGACCACAAACTTTCAAGAAAATATTTAAATATTCACAAAAAACTCTAAGTAAACACCACGGAAGTACAAATGCTTCATTACTAAAAGAGGACAAATATTACATTTCTTGCATATGTAAAAAATTGTTCTCATCAGAATCAGATAAGAAGTGTGTTTTGAAATAACAAAGGAGACGGACTTGCTGTGTGGATCCTGATCACAGCTGAGTTTTGTCTGATACAACCAGTAGGCACATCATGAAACAAAGATACTGTGTAGGCACGATGAAGTGAAAGGTCACAGGGAATTCAACAAGACTCCTACACTTTACATTTTCTGCATTTAAAAAAAAAACTATGAAAGATTTCAAAATATTAATCATGAATTATTCATTAATTGTGTTGTTGTGTTCGTAAATATCCAAAGTGATTTCATTTCAGGTGACTGAATTAAGCAAAGGAAAGCCAAAACATAGACAGGGAGGGTGAATGAGGTCTGAGGTTAAAGACTTTCTAACCTATTACCATAAAGATAAAAAATAAAAATAAAAGATACAGCACATGGTTTACTCTTGTTTTAATATTTTGTGCACATCTGACCAACACACCCACGTGTCACACAGATTGATTCCCCTTTCACTGATATTATATTACATTATATTATATTATATTATATTATATTATATTATATTATATTATATTATATTATATTATATTATATTATATTATATTACATAACCTCCACTCTTCTGGGGAGGCTTAATGCTAGATTTTGAAGCGTAGCTACAAGCTTCAAGTGCATTAGTGAGATCAGGCACTGGTGTTGGATGCGGAGGTCTGGAGTACACTTGGTATTCCAGTTCATCCCGAAGTGGGGGAGGTTCAGGTTCAGGGCTCATGATCATGCTCCAACTGGTTTGGGTCTCTCCAGTGAAGAGCAGCTTTAATGCTACAGCATTCGAAGACATTCTATACAATTGTGTGTACATCTTGGTAGCAACAGTTTGGGGAATAAGCACATATACTGTAAATGCACTCAGAGGTTTGTCATGGCAATATTGGGCTTTCAAATTTGCCTTTTTTTCTGGGACAGAATGATCTGACAACATATAGGCGTTAAACTGGTCTGAAGGAAGCTTTCACAAGTACGTTAAAAAATTTATTTCAATATAAAAATCTATCAAAGACAAATATTAAGGTGAGGTACAGTATAACAGGTACTTTAGACATAGGTTCTAGAATAATATAGGATACTATAGTGTACTATAATATACTACATGTATACTATAGTATTTCCTCCCTTTTAATATTTAAACTATAGTATATTTATAGTATTTTTTTTTCTTATGGGCTGAAACAAAGTTTCTCAGCTTTCTTTCCTTTTTCACCATCCTGGTTTATATTTGATGTGTGAGAACTTGCCAGCATGAGCTGCACTGAACATGTACTCACCTGCCTACTTTTTTCTACATCTGTGATAGTGATGTTAACAACTGAAGTGTACAATGAACATACAGTATTACATATGCATCAACACATCAGCCTTTCAATTTACATTTAATTAATCATGCACAAACTTTATCTATTATATCTACTTTATCTATGTAATGGTTTTTCCCTGTCAGTTTTAGTGTTTTTTTCTACCTGTTGCATTCAGTAGGACTCTTGACTTGAGTGTCCAGTATTTATTGCACGTCAGTGGTATTTACCTGCACCTTCTGGACTTAGATTAGTCTGTATATTTGTAGCCTGTGTTTTAGTGTGGTCTTTGTTTTGCCTCTGTAAGTTCAATAGTGTTCTTATTACTGTTATAGTATCACTTGCCACTGTAGCTTTAGCATTTTGGATTTGACAGCAGCTTTTGTCACCACTGGCTGATAGAAGTTTCTCAGTCAGTATCAATGCGCTATCTGCTTCTCTCACTCGTGGTGTACCCCAGAGGTCCATGTTGGGTCCAACTATTTTTGCATTATATCTGCTTCCTCTAGGGGCTATCTTTTAGAAACAAGGCATTCTTGATCTATGATTACCTACAGATTTACAGTATCTTCCTATCAATCCAAATGGAGCGAATCTGACACTGTCTTGAAGAAATAAAATCTTGGCTGGCATTAAAATTCCTTCAAGTAAACAAAAGTAAAAACCAATGTGGTTCAATTTAGCGCTCTTGCCTTTTCTAGCACTTTTGGCATTTATCTTGTTTCTTTGGCTCCTTCCGTAAAACCATGTGTAAGGAATTTGGGAGTAATATGTGACTTTTGAGAAACAGATAAACTCAGCCATAAAAAAGCAATTTCTTTCAATTCAGATTACTTTTGAAAATGAAGCCTTTTCTGTCTTTTCTATTCATATCTTGAAAAGGCTATACATGCATTTATTAGCTCCAGGTTAGATTACAGTAATAAGTTGTAGAATGGTTTCCCACAATCATCCCTGAACAGGCTACAGCTGGTTCAAAATGCTACTCCTCTTTTTCTGACTAGTACATGTAGGCGAGAACATGTAACCCCTGTTTTGACTTCCAGATCATTTAGCATTGATTTTGAAGTACTTATGTTTGTCTATAAAGCGTGAAATAATTCAGCTCCCAAATACTTAGTTGACTTACTACAGCCCCATTCCTCATCACACTTAGATCCTCCTATTAGCTTCTTTTATACTGTGTGTACCAAGGACCAAGTACAAGAACAGAGTTGATTTAGCTTTTGCTGTCGCGGCTCCAAAGATGTGGGATAATTTGCCCTTTAATATAAGCTCAGCCTCAAATCTGACTACATTTAAATCTTTGTTAAAATCTGTTTATTCCCTTTGGCTTTTAAGACACAAAAGTTTATTTTTCTTTTTGACTGATACCTGATTGTGTGGTATTTTTGTTGTTTTTGTTTTTCTTTATTGTTTAAATTAGTACTGTTCATTGTAAAGCACTTTGTTAATGGCTCATTATTAAAGGTTACATATAAATAAACTTGATTTGATTTAGCATTATCCTTAGCTTTAGTTTTTACCTGTTTTGTTTAGAATATTTAAACATCACTTTAATAATCAATCGTCTGCAGTTGAATCCTGTTCCGACTCCCTTAATGATCATTTATATCTGTAATATGCCTGATGAGAATAAAATAAGAAAATTTAATTATAGACAATTCAAGAACCTGGAGCACTTTTTTTTTTTTTCTAAAATCAACACAGGGTTTGAAATTACATATACAAGGTCAATACTTTGTATACACCGAGGTATTAACTGACTGATTGATGTCCTGAAATGTCTTTTAATTTGCCAAGCCCAGGGCCTCTCAGCTTCCTGTTGTCTACAGCTGGTAGCTTTTCTCCGCCAACATGAAAAGGGTTTTTAACCACACTCGTAGGATTGTACCACCTGTTAATCATGGTGGTGGTAGTACCATGATGCTTTGGATCTGTTTTGCTGCCAGGGGAACTGGTCCATTGCACAAAGTGAATTGAATTGAACAAACACACATCAAAGCTGATTGTGGAATAGATAAAGCAAACTGCACGCTTTTGGAGTTGCAGCCCTGTCAAAAAATTTGTGGATCGTGTTCACAAGTCAGGTCCATGCCAGGAAACTGGTGAAAATATTGAACCCTGCTAACACATCCAAGACTTGTCCAAATATCCAACAGGATCTTGTTGATGGCTATCTACTTAACGTGATACTTGCTCAGGAGCGTTCAACTACATATTAGATAAACCCACAGTTAATTAAATCCTGTGCACCAAAATCCTGTGGTTTTTTTCTATTAAAGATGAATGTTGCACAATTATACTGCATCAGAGAAAGGCTAGTTTAAATAAATAATTTCAAGCCCAATGTTGAAATGATATTCATGTTTATTATACTGTGGTTATATGGTCAGGCATACACTCTTAGGGCCTTATAATGTGTCATGTTGCATATACTCTGTTGTCAATATATTTTATGTGCATGACCATTGCAAAAAAATAAATAAATGAATTTATAGTTGTAAAATCATTTAATGTACATTATTACACTAATAGTATGCACAGTGTTCATTTTGAACACAATCGCAAAGCAGTTTGATTTATGGTGAATGTTACACTTACCATGAATGAAGTACAAGTTTTAACTTATAACCGGAGTCTGCATTATAACTGTATAACTTACAGTAATGCAACTGTTAATTACTTTAATAATTGAACCAAGTGTCTGTTTACATCTTCAGCTGGCACAATGGGCAGCTGGATTTTTGTTTCACTGATCGGCTTAATATACGTTCGTTTGCTTACCTGAGCCAGAGCTGTAGGAGACTCTGAAGCCGTCAAACTCTCCTTTCGGCTCCTTCCAGGAAACACTGAGCATACCTCGGCCTAGCTCCTTAAAACGCAATCTTCTAGGAGCAGGCACTGCAAACACACACACGCACGAAAAACACACACAACAAAACACAAACTATTTGTACAAAATTCAGGTGAATGTGATTTATGTTTAAAAGCATTCCAAGAAAGTTTCACGGTAAGAGTTTGACATGCCCGTACCTTCCAATCATTGGAGGTGCAACGCCACAGTGCTGCGCCAACGTGCCACCATTTATAGATAATCAATATATGTATACTGTATGGAATTAGAATTATTCAATTCACCAGGAAGTGGTACAGTATTAGTGTTGTGGCTGGACGATGTATATTTTTATATGTGATGCTTTAAGGATAAGTTAAGGCAGCTGTCATGTCGTTATTAATCAATGTTTACTAATATTTTAATATCATTTCAAGTTTGCCTGACCATCTCTAACCTGAAAGCAACATTACTACATCACTTCCATTATTCTTTAAGACCTAAAACAAGGCCTTGTTTTTTTTGTTTGTTTTCTGATAATGGTTTTAGAAAAGTAGAAATCCAGAGATTGGAAGGTACACAGTCTAACAGGATTGAATGTTTATCATCTGCAAAGCAAACACACTCATCATGAAGCAGCTTGAAATCTCCACGATAAGGTTAGGGAGTATGTTTGACTGGCAGATGGTGATTAAATTAGTCTGAGCTCTATACAGAAAGAGAGAGAGAGAGGTTTTTTTTTCATCCATCTGTGTTCAAGAAACAGGTATTAGAGGAACCCACAGATGTCAAAAAGAGTCGAGTAACACGCTTTTCCCTTCATAGATTTGTTAGTAATGAATTTGTTCAGTCAGCTCTGGAAGACAGGCTCAGGAACAGAGCCTGACCTAACCAGAGGTCATACAGAGGAAAGATAAATCTTGCATTCGAATACTGTCTTTAAAATGCCCTTATTAACATCCCTGTGTATCACTTGAGTCGCCATTTTCAGCACACAATGAGCGTAGATTCATGCTGCTTACGATTTTAATTAGAAAATAATAGAAATACGAACTGATTATTTTTAAATTTGAATCAAACTTGTTTGCAGAGCTGATAAAATCTAAATATGGCGACAGTGATTATGGGGAAGTCAAAGAGGGCGTGTTAAAGCAGTGTTGGAATGCAGTTGCAAACTCTGTTTTGTGTCTATTTCTCTTTAGAAAAATGGAACAAATCAGACAGACAGACAGACAGACAGACAGAGAGCATGTTCACCATTCAGCATTCTTTATTTCATTTCAGCTCCACAGGCAAAACTAATCCAATCCCATGCCAACACACACACACACAGGCACGCAGGTACACATACCGCACACTCATCCAGAACTGTATCGGTACTACACTACATCTGTCTAAAACTACTGTCTATGCACTCATTCACACAAACTCATTCTCAGTGTTTGTGTCACAGTTAGCAAGCAAAGATGCTACAATACATTTTACATACCCACACTGACCAGGAGACCAGTATGAGGGTTTCGTACAGGTATGTAAAGAACAGCCTGATTACTGCTAATATTAGAGATTATACAGTCAGGATGCATCAAGTCAAGCATTGTGTAATAATATACCAAAAACACAAACCTTAACGTGGGGAAGGGGGCTTTCTGCAGGGCTTTTGCGATTCTGTAAAATGAAGATCTTTCTCTCTTCTGAACTGGATGCTAAAGTACATCCTGGTTCAGTCCAGCGCTGTTTATTCATCATATCACTTTATGCATTTAATTCATAATGTTGACGCCCAGTCATTGGTTGTTTTTTTACGAGCTAAAAAGTCATAAACTCAGTCCTTTTTTTTTTTTTTTTTAAGTCAGTTTTCTGTATTGTTCAATGTGGAAAAAAAATAAACATGATATTTCATGTGAATCTCACCTGGTAAACTTACTGGCTAAAAGACAACTAAAAATAAACAGGATGTACTGTAGTATGTTGTTGTTTTTGGCTGACTACAGTAAGGGTATAGTTTATGTTTTTATCAAGTCAAAATTGAGGTGCACATAAGTACATTACCATAAGTTTTATTCTCTAAAATTTTCCTGCTTTGCGCACCGACCGTGAGGTTTGTCACTAGGACAAGATCCGCTTCGACTCAAGCTTCTGCAGTTCAACTGAGTTAAAGTGCTAGTGCTGTAATTGTGAAAGATACCAACTCAGTTTAGCTCAGTGCGCCTGAAGAAGCTTTATATGAGTCTCAGCTGAACTTTGCTTGTTTTCCATAGTTCCATGGAACTTACACGCATTTACTTACATTGTGTCTGGGTGACAAACTTCATGGTCAGTGTACAAGCCATTTATAAAGACCAAGACCTATTGTATTGTAATGCATTCATATACACCTCAATTTTTATTTAAGACAAACTGAAACACCCCTTTAAGGGGCTGCCAGAGCAGACCATCTGGTCTGCAAATCTGGCTCTGCACAGTTGTTACACCAGATGCCCTTCCTGATGCAACCCTCCCATTGTTATCCAGGCTTGGTTTGCCCTGCGTCCGGATGCTGACTTTAGGGCATTAGATGGGAGCATGGCATGAGAAAAGCTTTCACTATACACTGCTAGTTAAACATTTGGACGCACCTTATACAGTAATTTAAAATGTATTTTTTTATTATTATTATTTTCCACATTGTAGAACCATCCAGAATGTAAAATAGTCTCCCTGAAACCGGTGATATTGAGATCTACTTGAGCTCTATCCTGTGGTGTAATTCATTGGTTATTTCTACGGCTGGTAATTGCAAATGAACTTTTGCTCTGCAGCAGAGGTAAGTCTTGGTCTTTTCTTCCCAGGATGGTCCTCATGAGATCCAGTTTCATCATAATGCTTTTTATATTACACTTGAAGTTACCGTATGTTCAAAGGTTTTGCAATTTCCTGGTTCATCAGTAATGATGGACTGCTATTTCTCTTTATGTAACTACATAGTTTCATATTTGTTATTTTACATTTTTTCTATTCTTCACTATTGTTGTAATGTATAAGATAAAAAAAAATAAAGAAAAATAAACCATTGAATTAGAAGGTGTACAAAACCTTCTGGTGGTCATAAACGTAACTATTATTTTAACATCTAAATTAACATTATAAACATACCAATATGGATTATAATACCTTTTTTTTTTCATTACCAACACAAAGAAGTTACATTTTTATACAATGGTGCCTGAGTTTGGTCTAGTTTTATTAGGGAATTCACTAAAGCCTATATGTAATGATCTCTCCTGTTTCATAAATTTGTTGTCAATCCTGAAGAGAAGCCAAGTTCCACTGACAATGACTCCAAGCTCCAGGTAAAAGTGTCAGCTGGAAATTTAACATAGGAGGTAAATAAAACTGTTTGGAAGATGCAGTGTCAAGACTGGATTCTCAGTGTTGACAATGTTTGGACTCTGTATTCCCGGAGGAATTCAAAGCAGTTCATTATTTTGTAGCAGTGAACTGTAAAATGTGAAACCGATTGAAGTGTATATATTCTCTGCAGGAAAATATTTAAAGGTCAAGAACAAGAATTATGATATAAAATATGAGGCATGTTTTGCTGTGAAAGAGCAGATGAGAGCATTGTTAGGATGACAGATGTGACTGTCAGCTTCAAAACGCTTTGGTCAATTAAAGACCAGCATTAATTATTTTCCATCTGTAACAAACCAAACATGAATGTCAAACCAATTTTGTTAAAGGCTGCCATTAAACCGGTATTAATCAAGGCAGTTCAAGTCCAAATGCCAGGGCTTCAACATCACAATGAGGAATTAATGACACAAAGCGTTCATTTTAATAGTATGACGGATTACAGACAAAAACCATGTTAAATAACATAGATAATATTACACATTTCTTTAAAGCATTCTTTTGGTGCGGAAATCTCCTCTGGTGCTATAGTTTCAATGTTTCTTCCCTGTGGCTTTACAGTCAGAAATGCTACCATGGCTAATAATAAATGGATCGCTTAAGGCATTCAGTCAGCATGACTGTGCAGGACTTCAAGAATTATAATTTCCTACCTAATTAGAACCGCAGCAGCGCTATATGTAGTTCCTCTCTCTACAGGAAGATAAGGGTCGATGATGTGCCAATATGGCAGGTGAATGAAGAGAGAGAGAGAAGGTTTGGGGCTGAAAATGTTTGCCACGCTTTTTTTTTTTTAGTCAGGGGCAGATCGTAACCTGTCCAGGGGACATGCTCCGGGTGAGACAGTTCTCTGCATGAACACTCTCTCAACTGAATAAGTTTTAAATCAGACCAAGGAAAATGGTGTTTAATTTGAAAATACATTTCAAATGTACAGTCATGAAAGTAATTTAAACTAGCTGATTCTGAATATGTCCTGATGTAATCGGTTGGTTTATGTGAAATTTATTACTGACAGATTACTGACAAACTAAAGACCGTAAGACAGATCACCTTTATCCTATGATGAAATATTTCAATCCTGAAGGAATCTGGTCATCTCTGGATTGAAACTGCCCTCATACACGGGGCATGTGCCATGATATTAACTGAATACATACTGTATATTAAGCCTATGAATCTTTTGGACGAGTTACAGTACGTCTTAGCCGATGTACTTCACTACTATACTTACCAAATAATGGGACATATTTTAAAACAACGATGCGCATACCTCTGTAAATTTCCTGAAATAATCTGTGAATAAAATCTGTTCTGGCAGCTCATGGAGGGTCGAAACCTTTCGGTGGTATTTTATTCCTTTATCTCTTCACCTGTCAGTGTTGTATGTACAGTATATAATGAATATACGGTACTGTTTAATGCTTGATTCTGACTGGTCACAAAGTGTTGTTATCTGCAGTTCTGACAATAGTGCTGGCTGCAAGGTTTACATTAAAACATTATTTAATATACATCATTGTTTCTATAGTAATAATTAGGGGTGGGTACCGAAAACCGAAACAAAACGCGAATTTCGGTGCCTCATTTCGGTGCCACTTAAATGCCTGAACTGTCGATTGCAATATTTGTTCTCTGGGGCTATGATGACACCGTTGTAATAAGCAGCAGATTCATCAACACACATGATTGCTAGTAAAAATGTAAACACTGCATTCATGGGGTGTCAGCAATGATCGGAAAAATAAATTATTTCCTTACTTAGGTTCTCAAGTTTTAAGAAAAATCTTGAGAACTTCGGAAAGCTTTTATAATACAAATCCAAAACATTGTTGCAGTAATGTTACTGTCCATTTTATTTTTGTAGATTAAAAGTTTATTAGATTAGATAAAAAAATTAAAAGCACAAATCATCAGGAAATGAGAGACCATCCGAGCTGCGCGTGAATGCAGCAACTAACGTTACACTCTCTCTGACGGCAGCAGGTGGTCCACCGCTATCTTAGCTTGATAAATTAAACAACTTTCGTTAAAATGCCTAAAACTAAACGGTGGAAAGTGTCTATATTTCACAAGAAAGGATTCCGACACCGCGACGTGCAGCAAATGTTTTACACCAGTTTTATGCAGTTTTAAAGCAGAGGGAGGCACCGTGTTTGACAGCTTACGGACAACAGCTGGTACTATCGGTGTGGACGACCCCAGCCCCAGTCATACCAACCGTAGCAAAAAGGAGTCCGCCGATTATGATGACGACTGCAGCCTTTCCGCAGGTTAGTAGTAGGAGAATGTAATGTTAATTACAAAATGCAAATCTTGCATTCATGCTAACAAATGGTCAAACGATTTGTAAAATACTAATGTAACATGGATAATTACTAGTAGTACTACAACAGTGATCCCATTTCTGCAAAAGACTTGCTAAAATTTGAAGCGGTTTAGTTATTATAGTTGGGTTAGGTGGCTTATGTTTTGTTGTTGTTGTTTTTTGAATTTACTTATATATTCATATATACTTTAAACTTTTAATATATTGTTAAATTTTTAGAATTAAATTTTTTGTTCAATAAAAATTTATTCTTGAGTCATCCACCATCATTTTGTGGCACCGTTTTGGCACCGGTACCATTTTAAAAGTATCCATTTGGCACCAGTATTGAAAAAAAAAAAACGATACTCAACCCTAGTAATAATGTGTCATTTATGATGCAGTGAATAAATCTATTTAGCGGAATAGCAAGGAATGAGTCTCCGGTGTCATTTTACGTACGGCATTTGCCAGACACTCTTATCCAGAGCGACTCATATTTCTCTCTAATTACACATACGAGTCGAGGGTTAAGTCCCTTGCGCAAGGGCCCAGCAGTGGCAGCTTGGTGGTGCCGAGGTTTGAATCTCGGATCTTTGAATCAGTAGTCCAACATTTTAACCACCGAGCCCCCGCCCTGGAGTCAGCACTTTATAAGAGTCACTGGTAAAGCTTTATGAAAATGCAAAAGTTTTCTGACAGAATGAGGCGTTCAGAATAGAGGGCTCGGCAGTTTTCCCATAACGAGGTAATGTGAAGAGCTCTGGGACATCCTGGAAGCCTTACTGTCATTGATTATTTAACTGTACACCTCAAGTTGTGTTATTTGAGCTATTTCTAATGTAGTATTCTGCATTGTCCAAACATTTTTACATCCCTAGACCCTAAAAAATAATGCACCTACAGCATATGTTATTCAAAAGTGTTGCTTACATATCCATACTGCACCGCATCTGTGCCAAAATGCCCTTAATTGTCTTACTCAAGTCCTGTATTTAAGTGTTTAAAATTATAAAAGCAAATTAATCATTAATGATAAAAGAGTTAGGTTAAGTACAACAAATTCATCACATTGGCTCTTTGGAACAAGCTTAAGTGACGCAGATTAAAAAAAGAATTGTTAAAAACAACATCAGCGTATACATGTGTGTATAAACCATAGAAATAGAGAGACATTGAAAGAGCTTGTTCAATCCAATGCGATTGCTATGTCATTCTGTTGTGCAGCCATAAGTTATGGCCTCTAATAAATCTCCATCTTGACACATTCGACTCTTAAAGGGTCTTAGAGAGGACATACTGTAGGGTTACTGTCACTCAGTATGATAAGCCTTATAAAGACCAAAGTTTTTTCATTAATCATGTTTCCTGATTGGAACTTTTTCCTTTCTTTTATACAAGCACAGATGGTACATTTAGGAAAACCTCAAAGCTCAAGCTTCACTAATTAATGGATGCACAACCAGACAATGCAACAGAATACAAGACGTTTGATTTTGCAAGCTGTTTAAAATGACATGTGTGTCTGAGTTGGGGAGGGTGGGCGAGTAGGACTGACGGAGACAGATGAAGAAAGACAGAAAAGACAAAAAAGACTGAAGAGAGAAGTTTACCTTGTCCATGTGCCTGGTTGGTGAACAGTGATGTTAGTGCCAGGAGAAGAACTGGACTTAGTGCCCTGATGCCCCTCGTCTGCATCCTCTCAGTAAGTGTGGGGCAAGAGCTACAATGAAGAAGAAACAAAAGACTATAATTTAGTAGTTACATTCAAAAATGTAAAGCATTGCTACCTCTGACATATTTCTGCAGCATTGTGATGAATTCTAGTGCATTCTCAGAAATATACAATATTTAGCCATCATTTAATAATCCTTTATAACTTTATTATGCATTATTTACATGAAAAGATGCCCATGGTTACCAATGGTCTATTATTGATCTGTATCTGGATATGGATTTAAATCCAAAGTGAGCATGGTCTAAACCTAAACCAAAACCTAGGATCAGAATAAAAAATGGCAGCAACATCGATGTGATGTGTGACAGTTACTTCACCTCAGCTACATCACACGATTTCATAACTGTTTTAAATGTTATTAAAAACACACAGTTATTATTTTGGCTTTTCTACCTCCACTCAATATTTTCTAGCAAGTTTAATTGGTTCACAGTTAAGGATGTTAATGATTAATCAATAATCAATTGATTGCTGATTGCTGAGCCATAACTCATATAAGTATTAACTTGTTAACAAGAGGGCACACTTTCTGTTCAGGCAGTTTATAGTATTGGATGTGTATTCTTAGCACAATCATTTTACACATATATAATGTAAAATGCAAAATGTCTGACTTCACAGGATGCAGATAGAACCTTAAAATCCCCAGGGGTCGACTTGGATATATCAAGATCAGCCTTAACATCATACCTATTGAAAGGTGAACCGAAAAACACTGGTCACCAACTATACACCAGTAAACTGGTGACAGGAACATAACCAGCCAAGGCTCACGCATGCCTGTGAGGGCCAAAGGCCAGCCAGTCTGGTCTGATTCCACAGAAATGCCAATTTATAAAAATGCAAATTATAAAAAAAGAAAAAAGCCAATGCTGGCCACGATAGAAATTCCAAATTCCCCAGAACATACAACACCGATCCATAGAGGACCTACATCGCAACCCACAGCACCCAAAAGATCCGCTGCCAACGTTCTGGTTCCAGACACCACAGCACACCCTCAGAGTCGTTATGATGGCACAAGGGGAACCCAAAACCAAGGTTGTTTTAAGGTTAAGGGGTTTAATGATATGTCTGATTCGTCAATGTAGTTGAAACTATTTGGGCTTCATTAGTTTGTCTCACATAAATAATTTGTTGGGATTGTGTTAACTTCTAAACAAAAATTTCCATTGACTAAGTAAGGTATGTCTTGTTAATGTTAATTATGAATGATTAACCACTTACTAACTGTCAACGTGATTGACTGTCAGTTAAGAAAAATGTGTGAAATTTGCCACACTATTTCCATGCTATAAACTAGCTAGTAGCCAAATTTCTGGAATCAATCAATCTACATATCTATCTATCTATCTATCTATCTATCTATCTATCTATCTAATTTAAACCACTAAGACCTAGACAAGATAATAACTAAAGATGGAAGAACAAATGATGTACATAACATGAAGTACATAATGATCTTTCCTGCTCCCACAAGCTTCATATCTGACAGCTCTCACACACACACACACATACAAGTAGAGTATAAACTATCAACCAAAGGATTCCAGACTCGATGTAAACCAACCACTGTGCACTTTTCACGGGAAACTACACACAACAGTGCTCATCTGATTTGTATGCCCAGTGTAGAAGTGTTCGCTACAAATACTGTATTGGTATTGAGTTACACGCTGTCTGAAAATATCGAAATAAAGAGAGAAAAGATGTACAGTAGCAATGCTGGAACTGCGTAACAATAAGGAAAATACAGTGAGGTTAACATAATTTTTTTTTTAAGTGTACACCATATACAAAACATAGGTGTGAAATTAATATCTAAATTTGTGTTTGGGTGTAAGTAAATTAAAAAATAACAACAAAAAACATTGGCTAATATTATTTTCCCTGCCTGTTTATGTATTTAAACAAAACAAAATGTTATAACTTGCATTATTTATTTAGTGTACACCGATCAACTAGAACATTATGACCACCCGCTTAATATAGAGTAGGTCCCCCTTGTGCCACCAAAACAGCAACCTGTGCTGTTCCCCCTCGTGCCACCTGTGTGTTCTGATACCTTTCGATGGAGACCAGCATTAGCCTTTTCAGCAATTAGAGCTGCAGTAGCCTTTATAGTGTATAAGAGTACATGGACCAGCCTTCACTCCCCATGTGCGTCAGTGAGCCTTGGCTGCCAATGACCTTTTTGCCAGGTCACCGGTTTTAATACCTTCCACCACGTTTGGTCGGTTCTCACCATTTTAGACAGGGAACATCCCACAAGAGCTGCAGTTTTGGAGTTGCTGGCTCAGTCGTCTAGCTGCTACAATTTGATCAAATCCATATGTTTGCCTATTCTTTCTGTTTCAAACACATGGACGAAACATCAACACATGGACGAAACTTCATTTGCTGCCTAATATACCCACCCACTTTCAGGTACCATTGGCACAAGATATTGTATCTGTAGCTACTTTGAGAAGGCCCACACTAGGATGGCTAGACGACTGGCTCAGAACAACTGCAAACTGTGGGATGTTCCCTGTCTGCAGTGGTCAGGACATACCAAAAAGTGATCCAGACAAGTAAAACCTGTGAACCGACGACAGGGTCATGGGTGGCCAAGGCTCACTGATGTACATGGGGAGAAAAGGCTGGCCTGTGTAGTCTGGTCCAGTACAAGAGCTGGTGTTGCTCTTCTGATTTTAAGAATAACGCTGGTTGTGATAGAAAGGTGTCAGAACACACAGGTCATTACTGTTTTGGTGGCAAATTTACACTCAATATTAAGCAGGTGGTCATAATGTTATGGGCTGAATGTTACAGTACATTGTGCACAGTTTGATAAGATATTAAGTAACAGACTAACTAATACAGTCATTAAGTTAACAAAAAGTCAAACAAACGTACAAACAAACAAACAAGAATAAAAGCTTACAGGAATAGGATACATTGTTAAACTATTACTATTATGCTATCAATATCCAATTGTTAGTAGATTTCTAAGCCGCTATGAAAGGCATTGATGGAAACTATAATAATAATAATAATAATAATATACAGTTTTCTTACCCCTTTAAAAAACGACGGTTGCTTAACGGTCGCAGTAGA
>JAQQZT010000012.1:6215816-6226766 GCA_030068275.1 Clarias platycephalus | reverse complement strand
CACACACACACACACACACACACACACACACACACACACACACACACACACACACACACACACACACACAATAAAATAAAATACCCCAATTACATAAAAGCATTGGGCAGACGTTCTTATCCAGCACTACTTGAACACACAGTATCTATCTCTCTTTCGGTACAGCACACACACATACACACTTACACGTACTAATCATCCTATCAAACAGACAGATGTAATAACGCACAGAGCCAAAGACTAGCACGCAGTAACCAAAACAGTGACATAAACACACACACACACACACACACACAACCTGAACTAGTCACACCCACCCACCAATAGACCAGACACAAATAGACTTTATACCCAAACAAACACCTACCAATTCATACCATACACACACACACACACACACACACACACACACACATCATCTACTGTCTTAAATGTGCCGTGCTTGTATAAACGATAACCCAGCAGAGCTCAGTGCAGCAGTGTGTGCATGAGAAAGGCCTTGTACAGTGTTATCCACAGCATATGCGTATCATTTCCTTCACAGATACGTCACACAAACTGTTAATGAGCGACATCGTCACGAACGGGAAACATTATGTTTCCAGCTAAGTCAGGGTATTAAAAAAAAAAAAAAACAGAACAAGACCAAGTCTAGTTCTTGGTCAGTAATAGTTACACAGAGTAAGTTAAACAGATTTACTGTAAGATTACTGTAAGCCAGGCCAACTTTCTTCGGCTCCAGTTGCGGTTGAGGTTGGTGCAACAACTGGTTACAGCTGCTATGACAAGGCAAACCTTTCTTTATTCTCACTCACTCATCCTCTGTACCACTTTATCCAGTATTCAGGGGCGCGGGGAGCCTGGAGCCTATCCCAGGAGACTTAGGCCACGAGGCAGGGTACACCCTGGACAGGGTGCCAATCCATCGCAGGGCGCACAGACATATACACACTCTCACACACTACGGGCACTTTGGGAACGCCAATTTAACCTACATGTCTTTGGAATGTGGGAGGAAACCGGAGTACCCATGCAAACCCATAAAACATGCAAACTCCATGCACACAGAGACGGGAATCGAGCCTGCACCAGAGTGCTGCCTAGAACCTTTCTTTAATGTAATCTAAATTATTCCATGACCGTTGTTCTTGTCCTGTGTCTGTCTGGAGTAATATTGTAATCTATGACTCCACTCCAGTGGTCAGGACGATTAGAGAAGGTCATGTTGCTGACGATTCCTTCCTCTATCAACCTACAAACACACACACACATACACAGAGCAAGGGAAAATAAGAAACACCAATGAGCCAACACTGCATGTCTTTGTGCACTGTGAAAGGACAGTTAAAGAAACCCATCAAGCACTGGGAGAACACGCAAACTCCATGCACATACTGTACCCTGGATGTGAGATTCAATACCCTGGAGGCGTCACCAAATATAGCTATAAACTGATGTTACGTTGTAGCATTATGTTATAGCATCTCACTTGCTCATCATCAATACCAATTTATCCTGTATTTAGGGTTGCGGGGGGCCTGGAGCAGGGGGCCTCCTCATAGGAGACTTAGGGCATGAGGCGGGGTACACCGTGGACAGGGTGCCAATCCACACAGAAACTCGCACACTCATTCACAAACCTTTGGAACGGCAATTAGCACAATCTGCATGTCTTTGGACTGTGGGAGGAAACCGGACAACCGGGAGGAAACGCATCAAGCACTGGGAGAACATACAAACTCCATGTGCATGAGATTTAATACCCGGTAATCAAATTTATCTGAATTGGGATTGTCAGTTGATGGAAAATAACTGTGTCATACTGTAATGTCACAAGTTAAAATCCCAGCACCATTAAGCTGCCCCAGTTGTCGCCTGAGCACAGCACTTAACACTCATGTGTGACTCTGGGGAAAAAAAAGCATTTATGATAGTCAGCCTTTTGTTATCACCGGTATAATCATTGTGACACATATCATCACACGTCTTGAAGTGTTTTATCTGTTACTTAATTAACAGCAACGATATTCTGGATCAATCGGCTTCTCGGAAACCATGAAGAACACATTACTTGCTCAGGGGGTAACATTTTTATAGGAACTGACAGGGTAATTAGGACAGTGTGTTTTTTTTCTTTTTTAGCACAGTCTATACATTACTCAGTCTCACTCACTCATCGGCTAAACCTTTATCCTGTATACTGAGATGTGGGGGGCCTGGAGCCTATGCCAGGAGACTTGAGGCACCAGAGGCGGCAAGGGGTACCTATCCATCATCCCACCAAGCGTGCGAACTTGACACACACAGACCCGAGGTAGGAATCGAACTCTGAATCTGGAGGTGCAAGTGCTAACCACTAAGCCACAATGATGACATCATAACCCACATATTGAGTGTAATAAATGCAAACATTAGGAGTGTATCCCACTGTATCCCACAACGTTGTTATCATGCTGTTGAGCACACCAATCGATAACGTGTTTCACTTATATTGCTATATTGGTTTTAAAAGGGCTGGATTTCTAGCCTGACAGCCACCAGGCTTTGGGACCAGCAACAACTGAGTGATTTTCTATAGTCAGGGCTCGAAACTCCTAAGCTCTGATCAGTGACCCAGAGCCTCAACCGCCTGAGCTACCACTGCCCCTGGTAACTTTAAAAAAGTGGATATGTTTTATATCAAACAAATCCTGTTATAAAAAGTGAACAGTCAAACTCACACAGTTATATCAGGGATGTATTGCAGGGATGGTCGCGCTCAAATCAAGATGGGTTCCCTTATGAGTCTGGTTCCTGTCAAAGCTTCTTCCTCACGTTCATCTCAGGATGTGTTTCCTTGCTACCATCTTTTCCTTCACTTGAGTGGAATAAACATGTTTTAATTTTTATCTAAACTATTTATTCCTGCTTTGCAACAATGCCCATTGAACAGTATTCACAATCCATATCCATAATCGTGTGGCCTTTTCCCTCACCCTGGGTGCACTTGTATTAAATATAAATCAGAAGCCATTACTTTTACTATTTCCTGCTATTTTCAAGCATCGTTTAGTCTGTGCATGCCTTTTAAATATAGGCAGTTTCGCAAAATATAACCAACCTAGTAGCCTAATTTATGCCACAACAGTTAGTAAAGGTTCAGTACGAACTCTAATCCAATACACGTTGTCAAAGTGGTGAACAGCGTGCTCCGCAACACCATTGCAGCCAATCAGAATCAGGAGGATGATGACGGGAAGGAGAAATGGGGGAAGGAAGAAGTGGGGCGAAGAGCAGCGATAAACCTGACACATGCTAATGTGTTAGATTACATGCCTTGTCAGGAAGGAGAATAAAAGAGAAAGATTAGAAAATCCAAAGTACAGAGCTATAAATTTTTATATGAGGACGAATGAGCAGGCAAGGGGGAAGATCTGTGTTAACATCATTGTAGAAACCTCTGGGACCTGGACAGCAGGAAGACCGGTGTGGAGGTTGGTCAGTCTCTGCTTGACAGATGGGTAACATTGTCTTCAGCATATTTTCTAGATTGCCAAGCTCAAGTAGCAGCAGAATCGTGAGTATCGCTGTCTGGGAGGAACCTGCGTCATCCTCTCATGTCTGATTAATAACTCTAGCGTCAACCAAATACTATGTGAACGTCAATCAAATCTGTATTCAGTGCATGTCTAAAGTTACTAGTTTCTATTCTTTGTTTGTTTTTATTGTCTGTAAGTACTGAGTGAAACTATACCTTCTGTTTCTTTTTCTCACGACTATTTTATTTGCTTCACTTTCCAAATGATGTCAAGCGAGAGGTATGTTTCCATATTTAGCTCTTGATCTCACTGATACCAACGCAGGTCTCCTGGAGTTGACTATTTTAAATAGTTATTGTTTGTATGACATCATTGCTCTGGAGAGTGTGTGTAACTGATTTAGGCTTTTTATACACAGACAGTAACGTAAGGATGGGCCTTAACAGAAGAAAAAAAAATCTCACTCAGATCAAATTGGTTCAAAAGCACGCCTTATTACCTCTGTATAGGCAAACATTTACCTCCTCTCAAACTTTGCAACTTTAACCTTTAAATATTAGGAGCGTATCCCAATGCCGCTACTTGTATTTGTTGTTGTTGTTGTTGTTGTTCTTGTTTCCATGGCGACGGGAATGGGATTTGTGGGAAGAATAAAGTTGAACGATGGCCAGCAATAAATCTGCCACATGATAACATGCTGGATATTATGCTCTATCAAGAAAAGATTATAAAGATAGGAAAACCCAAAAGTAGAAACTTTAATAAGATGTAGGAAAAGACATATACAAGTATCCACGTTAAGATCGGTGTACAGACCTCCAGGAACAGCATGAAGACCGATTTGTGGAGGTTGTTCAGGTTTTGATTAACATAAATTTTTGCTCTTTCACTCAACCAGTAGGTCAGTATAGTTTTGTCCTGTGTGTTATCCCAAATGGTTAGCTAGCGAGCAGGTTTCTGTGTCACATTTGCTTCCTTAGTAACATTACTTTTCCATATGTAGATGTACAGCTTATTTTCTAGTCTGCCAAGATGTGCTGTTGGGGTGTTAGCTAAAGTAACAGCAGAATATCGCTGTCTGGTGGGAAACCATGTCATCCAATCATGTCTGATTTATAACTCTAGCATCAACCAAATGCTACTGTATGTGAACTTCACTATGTGATACAGTATGTGAAATCACATCAGATGTGATAATTAATAAGTAGGCAATGTGACTAGTTTGTAATGATTTAATGATTGTTCCCCATCTGTTCATAAGTGCTTATAAAGTTATATATTGTCTTTATTTTTAAAGAGGGAAACCCAGGTAGGAGAAGATTGAGATGAATTGTGATGATTTCCTTTAAATCGGGCCGTCAACTCAATCGTTATGAGAAAACCATTCCTTCGTTTTCTTTTTCTCGGAACTATTTTCTTTGCTTCACTTTCCAAATTATGTTGTACAACAGCAAGTGAGAGGTGTGTCTCAGTGATTAGCAGGTCTAAAAAGGTGTTCACCTTCCTTGTGTTGAATATCTTTAATAGTTATGTATGACATCATTGCTCTGGGGAGTGTTTGTAACTGATTTAACCTTACAGACATTAACAGAAGAAAAAAATTCTCATTCAGATCAAATTGGTTCAACAGCAGACCTTATTAACTCTGAATAGGCAAACATTTTCCTTCTCTCAAACTTTGTAACTTTAAACTTTTAAACATTAGGAGTGCGGCCTTACGCCACTACATTAGGACGTATTTGTTATTGTTATTGTTTTCATGTTGCTACGGACGCCAGTTGACGACTGTGTCATTTTAATAGCAATGTTGGTTTTTACAGCCGATTCTCCTAGTTAGTAAAGGTGCAGTACGCGATTTAATTCAAGGGACCAAGGGGTGAACACCATGTCACATAACACCATTACAGTCAATCAACAGCATGGGGATGGTGACGGGAAGGGGAGATGTGGGAAGGATGAAGTAGGACGATGACATGCAGTAAATCTGCTACATGATAGCATGCTGGATAACATGCTCTATCAAGAAACAGAAAAAGGGAGAAAGATAGGAAAACCCAAAGATGAAAAATTTAATACGATGTAGAAAAAGGCAAGTGTGAAGATCCATGTTAAGACTGATGTACAGACGTCCAGTGGAGGTTGTGGAGGTTTTTCATGCTCTAATTAACAGATGGATAACATTAGTTTTGTTCCTTCACTCAACCAGTAGGTGTAACGATGCGGATCTCGCAAGGGACAGACCTGGCAGCGTACCTATTTAAGGGCCCTGATACTCGCAAACTTCATGCTATCATTTAGGTAGAAACGGTAAAGTTATCAGAGCCAAGATAAAATGTGCAAGATCCAAGACAAAGGTTACAAAGAAACTTCAGAGAGAGAAAGAGAGAGCACACGCCACTCGTCAAGCATGCACTCTCATTATAAGGTAAAAGCACTGAACCACACATAAATCCACAGTAAGGGAGGATTATAGAGAGGATATAAGGTTTATTTTTATTCTCCAAAGTCACGTCCGGTCTTGATGAGTTGGCGGAACTCTGTTTTTTGTATTTTCATTTTTTTGTTTTTAGTTTCCAATTAATAATAATCCCACGCAATCTCCAAACGGGAGGGTCTTCCCATGCATGTATCATAAGCACTCTTATAAACTCCTATTTCGTTGACCTCCTCAGAAGCCCTGATTTAAGGGCTCTTATTTATATTATTACATCCCGTGGTGCGGGTCTCTAACCCGTAGGTGAGCACTGTTTTGTCCTGTTTGCCATGCCACCTGTTCCTATGTCACATTTCCATAATGTTAAGTTACAGTACTGGTCGATGAATGTTCAGCTTATTTTCTGGTCTGCCAGGATATGCCGTTGTGATGTTAGCGGAAGTACCAGCATCAATAAACACAATATTTTACATCAGAATTAATAATAACTAATATTTGAAGTCACAATAAACTGTTTCAAAGCACTTAACTTAAATCTTATTCTAATACAAGTGCTTATAAATTATATTATAACTTATAAATAAGGCACTACATTATATTTGTTATATTCTATATTGTATATGGGGGAACCCAGGTATGAGAAGAGTGAGATTAACTGCAGTGTTTTCCTATAAATCTGGCCATTAACTTAATCATAATGAGTGAACCACATCCTACAGTACATGTTCTTATGACAGCAATTGAAAGGTGTGTTTTTGCATTTAGCTCTTTTCTTATCGACAGTATGTAGGTCTACAAATACATTAAAATGTCATTGACCTTTATAGTGTTGGATATTTTAAGTAGTTAGGTATGGCATTATTGCTCTGGGGGATGTTTGGAACTATTTTAAGCTTTTCATAGACAGACGTGACATATAGACGGGCATAAACAGAAGGGGGGAAAAATCTCATCCAAATTATTTTTCTGACATTTAAACGGTTTCTATTACCTTTGATGTCTTTTCTGTGTCATGTCAGGTGGAATTACGTATGAAATGTATGATGATTAGCACCACTCACATAATTCTCTGAGGCAAAAATGAGCTATTTGTTTTGGGTCCAGGTACCAGGCCTTCAAGTCTCTTCACTCTGATATCGGTTTACACAAATTTCCCACTTGCATACTTTACGCTCCAGGGGCAAAGACATTTATTTTTAGTTTGTCTTAGTACATCAGTTCCTGTACAGAAGTGTTACGCATTTATGAAATGTATATTCCTGTGTGACTGGCAAGTTTTAACCACATATTTGTCATTGTAAGCAGCTGACAGGAACAATCGGGTCGACTTCCGTGCAGCTACAATACCACTGACAAGCAGTAACTTTACAGGAAATACAGAAAGTCATACAGTAGGAGAAAGAAATGGCATACCTGAAAAACACATTCTTTATAAAGTACAACAAAAAAAAAGAGAAACATCATGAATCAGCCATACTGTATTTAACATGTGAACAGAAACCCTTACAAGCAGGTTAATCTTGAGATTGTGTCAGAGACAGAGTTACACGTAGGCGCTATGCTTGCAGGTCTAGTATTCAGTCCAGATATCACTAGTCAAGTGTGAAACTATAATACCGTTTCGGTATTATTATTCGGTTTTTTTGCGGCCTTTAAGTATGACACATGATGTACAAGTGATGACGAAATATTTCAGATCATTCGAGGATCAACATCTTATTTAAATTAATTCAAGTTAATTCAATTAATTCAAATTTAAGTGTATTATTATTATTATTATTATTATTATTATTATTACAACCGATCAAGTAGACTAAAAATATTTTGGCCTTGTGTAGTGTTTACATATTGCCATTATGTTAATTTTACTAAAGTAAATTATGTAAATGCACTTAATTTTATAACTTTTTACCATCATTTACCTTTTCTTTTTTTAACTCAAAGATTTGACTTGATTATAAATTCTGCCCTTAATTTAGTCCAAGTCAAACCGGGACTCGTGATGAAATTTCTCATGAATGAAGGTGTGAGAGCGATTAACATTTACAGAGACTCTTAGTCGCAGTAAATCATCTGAACGGTGCAAACGATTTTAAAGAAGTCTGTATTTCCATTTACGATGATCCCGATCAAGGTGGCTCTGAGCCCAATGCAGTCTGGTTTCAGAAACATCTGGTTTCAAGTAGAATGAATGATTCTTTAAATATTAATCGAAAACTTGTTGCCAACTTGAGAAAGAGACACCTCTGTCTGTGGGAAATGTACACACAATCAATCATTCACCAACACCACTTGCACATTACATGAACTCAGCTGGGAGTTATTGCCACATCTGACGTACAGTCCTGACCTCCAAGCCATTTCCACATGACACAATTTCAAATGATCATGACTTGAGCATACTGCGAAAACCTTTTTAGGTGAAACTTTGGGATAAGTGCATTCGTGCAACCGGGATTATATAGAGAAATAAAGGGAGTTTTTACTCTCTTAAATGTGTTCTGCTATTCTGCACAATCAAAAGTCCCAATTTAACATGAACACCCCTTGTATGTTGATGCACGGTTTTTATTCATTTATTTATGTCAATACTGTGATAAATAACATGGGAAAAACATTTTTGGGGGAAGATTTCACCCAAAAAGCAGTAATCCTCCTAAAGCCAAAAATGTTTTATACATTGGACAGCAAACAATGATCGGCCCTAAAAGGAAATAGTCAGAACAAAGACCTTTTACATACCTGTCACATACAGTATATGCACATGGTTTGATAACATGCAAATGGAAAACTCATGGAACAGCAATATATCAGACTCAGACATTTATGACTCTCAGAGTATTCGGAAGGAAGGTAAGAGAGAAGGCGAATATAATAAAAGCCACTATAATATTGTGCTATAATATTTCTCATCATATTCTAACCTTTCACATTTAAGTATCATGTTTTCATTTTCCATGACAGAGTTTTTTGAGATGAAAACTGGTGAGAAGTTGAAAAGATTCAACCGGGGGAGGATGGGGTTGTCCCCGATGAGGGACAGGACATCTATGATGTAACCTGTTTTGATCGATCGGTTTCAAAGACACAGACACTGTGGGAGAAGAACGTCCAAGTGTGCAGCAGAGACTAGCATGCAGAAGTTTCTGAAAAGTTTCAGAATTACATTAAAATACACAGACACTCACACACTTCACCTTTGACGTATTCAAGAGTGAGACTTAATAGGTCAGAGAGAAAAAGCATTAGATACATACAGTGCATCTGATGGTGTAGCCCTGAGTCGCAGTCACACAAATTAGCCATACAGCAGTCATCCTCCCTCATGATGAGCTTGAGGAATTACACATAAAGTACAATAAACAATACTTTCAGTATGCTTCACGCAAACAGTTGCTATAAACATCTTCCCAGACACAACTATGCCAGAAGGTTGTTGATTCATTGTGTATAACAGCTCACTCATTGTCTATGCGACTATTTCCAGGGTTGTGAGGGCCCTGGAGTCTATCCCAGCGACCTTAAGACACGCGACAGGGTACACCCTAAATTTTTTTCCATCCTATTAAGTGCCTCCAAGAAAGTGAGAAAAAAAACATGTCGGTTATAAAAAATTAACAATTATAACCATTTACAAATTGATATGTTGTTGAATGTATATAAACACTTTGTTGCATGTTTTAATTGTGATAATCATTGTTAGAACCCAGACTTGGAGAACGCAAGTGGTAAGATAAGATAAGATAAGATAAGATAAGATAAGATAAGATAAGATAAGAAGATAAGATAAGATATTTATTCACATACAATTCAAGGAACACGTCCAAAAAAATTGGCAGGAATAATCTAAATCAAAAGTCGTGGAAACAGGCAAGGATTAGGCTAAACTCAGAAAACAAACAGGGTCAAAATCCAAAATCAGCATGCAAGTAACAAAAGACTTGTTAATGACACTGGAACAAGTCACAGGGAGCGTATACTCCACAAAGACCAGAAGTGTGTGAGTCTCTTTTATCAGTGTCTAGTCTCAGGTGTGTTAGCAGTCAGGTGAGCCGGAGCGTTGCTGTTGGGAGTTGTAATTCTTGTCAGGTGTAGTTCTGACAATAAACATTCACGGTTCTATGAACTTCCTCTTTTGTTCCAGTTTCGGTCATTCCTGAGCACGTCTACCTACTTGGTTTCTCTTTCAGGGCTCCAAATTTACTGCACCTGTGTTCAGTTAACTGAGCCATGCACGGTCCCCAGTCATGGTTAATAATTCTTTTGGGGTCGGCTGGCCTGCAGATGGCGCAATCTAATTTTTTGCTTGTAACCGTCAAAAGAAATTAAAATGCTTCATTATTTTTGATTGTACACATAAGTGTAGTAATAATTTGAATCTGTAATGGGTCTATTTTTATTTATGTACACTTAGAAATTTCAACAAAACATTGGGCTTCATGCTTTGTGCGCTTACAGCAGGCTCAGCCTCCGCACACAGACATGAGAAATATATCTATAGAAAGCTAAAAGGGTCTACTTTTAAATTAAACAACTCACTGAGCATCTCCAGTCCTCCTACAGTCTCCAAACAAGGTTCTCTCATCTTTACCTGTAATCTTTGCCAAGTCCTTATCCTCACTCTTTTGTACAGTTCATGCTTATAAATATATATATTTTTTAAAAAGACCTTTACTCAATATCTTGCATTTGGGTCTTCTTTTCTTTTTTTTCTTTTTTTTAACTCTTGTCACTGTGGTAACTTTTAACTTTGTTGCTGATTATTTTACTGTAACTCAACTTAACTAAACATCATGTGCTTTATCTAAAACTCCCCCCTCAGTGTTTGAGTTCATTGCCCTTCATGGTGAAACTAAATACTTTGTTTTATATTAGATAGATTTGTGGTTTCACTCCACAAACCTCTTGAGATTAAGGAAGAGTTTCGTGTGTGTGTGTGTGTGTGTGTGTGTGTGTGTGTGTGTGTGTGTGTGTGTGTGTGTGTGTGTGTGTGTGTGT
>JAQQZT010000012.1:6170968-6188446 GCA_030068275.1 Clarias platycephalus | reverse complement strand
TGTGTGTGTGTGTGTGTGTGTGTGTGTGTGTGTGTGTGTGTGTGTGTGTGCCCTGCGATGGATTGGCACCCTGTCCACGGTGTACCCTGCCCTAAGTCTCCTGGGATACGCTCCAGGCCCCCTGCGACCCTGAATACAGGATAAAGCGGTATAGATGACGAGTGAGAGTGAGTGAGTGATATGACCTATGGTATAATAGATGTTATGTATGACCCACTCCATCATGTGCTATACCTTACATTCTGTATTATAGAGTTTCTAGATTTGTGCTGGAACAAATAGAAAAAATTATTTGCCATCCTAGAAAGGTCCTCCAGAAACTGATTGCATCTGTACGCACCATTTGCCATGACCTTAATGCTTCAGTATGTTGTCATGTCAATTTCTGTATTCTCCTAAGAACTAGCATACAATGATGTAAATGTTACATTGAGCCTATTTAGCAGATTTAGGAGTTGTGACTTCTGACTGACCTACAGTCATGGAATCCATCCATCCATCCATCCACTGTCTGCAGCGCTGCCCAACGGTATTAAAGCACAAGGGAAATTTTCAATTTTAGAAACTGTATAGACTAGTATAGACTATAGACTAAACTGTCAGTTTGAGCCCTGATGAGCAAGCCGAGGGTGATGTCCCCTGAGATGACACATTGAGAGGAACCAGACTAAACAGTGAATCCAGAAATCCAAAAATAAAACAGTTTGGTATTCAATGTATCTAATTAACATACAGTAATGTGCAAAAGTCTTAGGCAGCTGTGTGTTTTTTGTACAAACTTTGATACACATGGTATAAATCATACAACACTTTTGTAATGTTGTAATCGTAATGTTTGGAAATAAGAAATGATCTCTTTTACTGACTTGATAATGAAGTCAGTAAAAGAGATCATTTCTGATTTCCAAACATTACGATGGAGGCCATAAAATTCCAATTATCATATGAAAAAAATTATATGAAAATTATCCCAAATTATGAAAGCGTGTCGCCCTAGGGTTGTTTTTTAGCAATAATTACAACAATTTTATGACCGCCCCTGTATTTGTAGGATAATTGTAGGATAGACAGCATTTTCTTATAAAACTGCACAACTTGTACCTGAGACTATATTTAATATTTTAAGAGTTTTCACGTCAGTTGTTGACTTTTCTATACTGCTTTTTACTTTTTATTCATTTTTCAATGTAGAAACTTTTTGTTTGCCATCATTGCTGTACAGAAGTTGCTTGCCTATGCCTAAGACTTTTGCTCAGTACTGTATCTCATACGATATCTCGTTTAAACATTTTCCAGGATGTTAATGATCCACTCTTTGCCAGAAACTTATTCAAATTCATAACCAAATTAGTCAGTCAAGCTGCTGTCCCTGTCATCCGCCATGCAAATCCTTCTAACATCACAGAGGCTATTTGTGGGGCTCTGTTTTGCGAGATGTAAAATCTGGAAAGCGGCACATTGCCTCGGGTATTGCCATCTTGACCGTTTTTTGACGTCATTACTTTTACAACGATCTGGAAATGACAATTACTTGGCTTATTACTCACGATGCGTGCAGAAAAGATGTGTGAATACTAAAAATGATAGCGGAAATGACATGTAAATCATGTACTGTATCTGTGAAATTTATCGGTAGTAGGCGCACAGCCTAAATGTGATCTAGTGTCCTGTGGTTGTAGTATAATGTAATGCATGCTGTGTATTTGCTTAGCTTCATACTGTACATTAAAGCCATCCAGTGCATTACTTATTTTAGTGCTTTGTGTTGAAAATAGTAGTTTAGCCAGGTAGAACGCTTTAAGTCACATCCATTTCACTTCAGCTTGATAGTTTGTTAATAATAAACCTAATAACAAATAATAAAGCAATGAACACGTGTTCATACAAAACATACAGTACAACTTAGTTTGCTCAGACTCATACACATCTCTTAAATGTTATTCCACATACAGTATACAACAAAAAATCATTACATTAAAATGCAAAACATTAAGCCCGTAATTGTGACCGTTCCCCTTGTGTCTCAGGGCATAACTTTAAAAGACTATTCAAGGAGTGCTGTAGTGTCTAGCACCAGGACCAGGGTACTATGGGTTGCAGAGCGAGGCCTCCGTAGATTCATCCAGTGTTCAATCGGATAGGGATCTGGGTTAGTTTGAAGGTCAGGACGGTGGTCTAGGGCTCTTTTCCTGCCAGGCTCCATGCTTGGCAGGCAGTGGAGCACTGGGTGTTCTGCTGGCTTTCTATCACCAGCAGCATTGAATTTGTTCAGCAATTTGTGCTGCATTGGCTTTCTGCCGACAGTGAACCAGACAATCCAGTATTTGCACTCCACAGGCATCAGTTCCCTGGTATGTTATTCTAATGTTAATATTAACATTATGTGCTGTTAATGTTATGGCTGATGAGTGCTGTGTGAAGGCCCTAGAGCACGCTGAGCCATTTATGAGTATTCTTGACCTACTTCTCAAAGTGATTTCTGATGTTAACATTCATGAGTTCACTCAGCTTAGCCTAGTCCTTTATAAGGGCAGGCAAAGCGTTGTTCAAAGTGGCTGAACTTCTCAACACAGACTGAATTCTAAAAATGCATTTTAAACAAAGGCCAAAGTAAGCAGTGCAGAAAGTGCTTTTGTGTAAGAGTTTAGTCATAAGACGTTTGACATATAAAGCATGCCAAGACGTTTAGAATTGTGTTTTATATCACAGAAACCATTAAACCATTCTTTAGTCATCTGAGGGTTTTTAATGATTGAGGTTTAGTGAATGGAGGAAATTCCCCAATATTTAAACTTACCCCAAGTGTGATTCACAAGGCGATGTTAGAATGATTTCGGTCCTGAGGTGTAGACTTCAAAATAACTTTTTTTTTTCTTTCTTTTTTTCATTTCTTTCATCAATATGAGTACTGTAGGTACAGTAATATGTGCTATCTCACTTATGTACTCCTTCACTTTTATAGTATAAAATGTGTATTGCTTTTTTAAATAATGTCCCTAAATTGTAGATTTTGTAAACATTTTGTTTCTCCATTGTACATTATACTGTATTATCTCCCTTCTTATTTATATAAAATATATGATGATAATGATGATGATAATAATAATGATGATGATGATGATGATGATGATGATGATGATGAAGTGTTTCCATAACCCTCTGCCACATTTGCCAAATTTGTCTTCAGTAAAAGTCTTCCTGCTAGTAGCCGTTGATATAAAGTTAACTTAAATAAACGAATGAAGTGAATTTTATAAACACAGGAAGTTAGAGCAATGTCATCTGCTGTGTGTGCACACTGCGTCAGAGTTAAATACCAAATACCTATTTGGTTGAACGTACGTCACAAGTACGCATCTGTTCCTAAGCAGTGTTTGTTCTTACCATAGCACCAAACATTAATCTTACAGCCAAAAGTAATGTTACCGCTCTAATGTTAGCCAGTTAAAATGTTGTTGATTTTGTTGTTGTTTTTAGCCTAAATGTAAGACATTTAAAAATAACAATTGCTTGCTAACTAATGCTCCAACGTTTGAGGTGAGTTTATGCAGAATTAGTTAGTGAGGCAGACAAAATGTAGTTTATAAGATTTCCATAAAATGCTTTTGAAATCTTTTATTCATTCATTTCATTTCCGGTGAATGAAGGCAAAAAACAATTGACATTTACAGAAGACTTCGAGCACAGTATGGCGATGAGACTTTTAGCCACAGTAAGGGTGCAAAACGTTTTAAAGAAGACCATATGTCCATGAATGACGATCCTGGCTGAGGAGGCTCAGAGCCAACTGCAGTCGTTCCCGTGAACATTCCGCAAGTGGAATGTCTGATCCTTTAAAATCAACATATATCTTGTTATCAACTTGAGGAAAAGATGCATCTGTCTGTGTGGACTTTACACACAATCATTCACCAACACCACTTGCACGTTACAGGAACTCGGCAGTCATGATCTCGCTCCAATTTCCATTTGGACCATTTAAGGAGTTTCTGGAACACCAGCATTTCAAAGGTGAATGATCATGGCTCTGGTATACTGAGAAAACGTTCTACCTTGTTGGTATCCAAGCACTAGTGAAACACTGGGATAAGTGCACTAGTATAGCAGGAAATTAGAGTATATATAGATATAAAGGGAGTTTTTACTCTCATAACTATGTTCTGTTGTTCTGTACAATCCAAACTAGCTGCTTGACTTGAACACCCCTCATGCTTACATGGAAAATGTAATGTGCAGGGCCACTTTTGTTGATTATAAGACCATAAATAATTGATACACTGGCTTCGTTAAGACTAAAGTTGTGTACGAGAAAGTCTTGAATAGAACAAGGACACCACAACATAAAGTGGAATAAGCAGGCTTTATCTAGATTTACATGATGTTTCCAGTAAAGGCAGTCATTTAAACACACAGTTCCAAATCCAAATCCATGCATGTAAAAGCCTAGAGATTATTTAAAAACCATACCTTTAGAAAGTTGTTATTGCGTGCAGGTTCTTCATCCTAGCAACTCTTACTCATTACCAAAGCTGCATACAGTCAAACAGATGGTTCAGATCTTATTCACGTATTTCATCAGAGTCAATGTGGGTTTCCTTTACTTTTTTCTGATCTTGAAAAAAATGCAAGTGGATTGCTCACTCGAAATTGACCTAAGGTGTGTATACAGTACGTGTGTATGGTCTTATACTTGGTAACTTCAGGCATAAGAGTTGCTAGGATTTAGTTTTTATGGAAACTTGGAAGCTGACCAAATTCCCAAACCTTTTGAGACACTTTTAATATGTGTGTGTGGGTTTTGTTTATAATACAGTACAGATAGTCCCCGACATACATAACATTCATGTTACAAATTTCCACAGATATAGATTGATCGCAGTTCTACGAACTTTTGTAGATGTGAACAAATCACAAAAGTACTGTACCTCACATGTATTACACAAAAAATAGACACTCCAGTGCACCAGATACCAATATTTACAATTATATACAATATTTTCAGTGTGTAAGTGAATGTATAAAATGCCTAAAATTTGGTATATTGTACTGTATGTGTGTGCATGTGAGGGTGCGCGAGAAATGAGTCGGCCTCACCGGTTTCAATGAATTGGTCCGGGAGCATGATGATAGAAAATGTCTGTCCTGTAAATCTGTCCCGATGGTGAATAATCCTAATTTCTGAAAATCCTCAACAAAACAGAGTTCACAGTCCAATAAAGTGGAAAACAGCGTTGAGATAAAACAGTGTCCGGCATTCCCTTTCCACTGTGAGATTCATTTCCTTAGGAGTTGTTACAGAATTTTGGCCATATGATGGCAGTGTGGGGAAAGGGGACAGAGATTAAATCAAGTGAATTAATATGCTTTATATTATATATTCATGTCAAAGGCTTATTAGACTCACTTTGTCGGACTTAAGAACAAATTTAACTTAAGAATGTGCTCCCGGAGCAGAATTTGTTCATAGGTAGTTCAGGGACTGCCTGTATTTAGACTAGACACCTTGGTAACCCCGGCTAGTGTTCAGGGAATAGAACTCAGATCATCAATGATAGTCCTCATTTGCAGAGGTGAAAATGCATGTATTACAGTCAAGGATATGAACCATCATCAGTCATCAAGCCCAAGGCTGCCTAAACAATCCTTCCCTCTTGGCAGTTCAAAACAAATGACAAAACAAGCTTCCTAGTCATTCCACAACTAGGCAAGACTGAAAAACACCATACTGTATGTGATTAAAACACCTGGAGGTTTCTAATAAAATGTTTGTGATGGGTACAAGTTCTAACTAATCTAAAAAGTTATGACCTTGTGTCCGTGTGTGTGTGCTGGGTATATGGAGTTGAATGGCTTGCATTTATGGCAATTTTGTGATTTTTTTGGATGGTCCAGAATAATAAAAAGCTACAGTAAAGCTCCAAAAAAGGAACTCAGATGATTAACATGGGCTGAGAACAGAAAGGTTACATTAGCCTATAACTGATCATCTGCTTTCTGATTTCTGTTACTAAAAAGTGTAGACCCATGTCTCAACCTTAGTTCTGCAATTTTTTTATTGAATTAAATTGAATGTTTTATTTACAGTACACAGCAATGGTCATTGTCATAAAGCCGCTTTAAAGAATAAAAAATATATAGGAAAATTAGTTTGAGAAAATATTGTAGCGTTTTTCACCGCTAGAAGAATCTTGGAGAGACGAGTTGGCTTGATTGCTTCCCAATAGAAATGGCTGGGAGTACTTTATTCACCACAGCACAGTACACATATAGCATGGGAAACACATTCACTCGAGAACCAGACCCAATTCAGCCTTAGCATGAACCGGAGCACATTCAGCAGGTCACACACACACCTTAACACACCCAACTTGGCCGACGCCACTAACAGGGCGTTCCCCAACAGGGTGAACACACAGCAAACCTCCATGATGGTCGTCAGCCGCCGCCCCGCCTACGCCACAATATGTTTAAATTATGATTATCAGATTGTCCCTGATGAACAAGTGGAGGGCAACAGTAGCAAGGAAAAACCACCTGAGATATCAATAGGAGAAAACATAGAGAAACCAGACCCAACCGGGAACCCATCCTCATTTGGGTGATAACGGATGGCAGGAATTGATTTGCAGTCATACTGTGTGTTAGGAGGCTGAAAGTTTAGTATGACAGGAGATGTGTTTAAGTCCTCTTTTATCATAGGAGGCTTAGATACAAAACTGTTTGTAGGAATGTCAGTCCTGAACTATTGAGCGACAACACTCAAAAGTCAGAGAACAACTGTCGGCATCAGCTGAGTCCAGGGCCGTCTTCATAGTAAAGTATAACCGTCCCCAGTCACCACACACTTCCCAAGCAGACCACATGGGACCTCCATGCAACGAGATCTCCAACTATTTTTGTAAAGTTTTTCTGCTCTACCACACAAACTTTAATTAAGAAAAGGCGGTTAATTAGTTGATTAGTGAAATTACATGTAAGTGTGCTAGGAAGTGAGACAACACTAAAATGTTCAGGGCAGTGGTCATCCAGGACTAAGGTTGAAAACCACTGTAGGTTTTCAATCTACAGTGTTTCAACCTACAAGGTTTCAAGGCTCTAGTATGAGTGGTAATAAACTCATTTGAACTTAATATTGATTTTTTTTTTTTAATCAAAAAGCTGAGTTGTAGCATAAATGTTAGTTTGCTTATGCTACGCCATGGTCAAGTAAAGTATTTAAGATAAGATAATATAAGATTCAATTATTTGTCAAATGTACCTTTACAGGACAGTGAAATTATTTTTTCCAGATTTTTTTCTCAGAAGCTTGAGCCAGAACACAGGGTCAGCTGCCATAACCCTATCTGCTATAGTGGCCACATCAGCCTGATTAACATCCCATATAGAAGAATAGGAGAATAGATCTGAATAGAAGAAATAAATGAATAAATACTGAAAAGTTATTTTAATACCATACCTCTACAATAATATATTAGTGATTTATGTGATGAATCAAACCTTTGTCATACATGTATCTTGTTTTGCAATTATTATTTTTATTGGGATTTTTACCAGCATGACGAGATCTGATTTAGACTGAATCTCTCACAACCAAAAACCACAACAAGTCACAGGTGTTACTTCAGCAACAAGAATTCTGGTCTAGTTTTGAATTCGTCTCGTGACTCCATATGGTTCCACCCTGAAGAGTCTTGGACGCAGTTTTTCTATGATGGCTTGTGACTGCAGTCACTCGATGTGTGTGTGTCCTGCAGTGAATTTGCACCTTGTCCAGGGTGTACCTTGCCTTGTTCCCTAAGTCTCCTAGGATAGGCTCCAGGCCCCGTGACCCTGTATGCAGGATAAAGCAATATAGACAATGAGTGAGTGAGTAAGAGTCAATTGAACTGGGAATGGCGAGATGGTGGTATAGTGGTTGGCTCCGTGGCTCACACCTACAGTACTGTGATCATTTACAGATGTCTTGTACAACCACTGTGCTGCTACACAAGAGTATGCTGTGAGAGTTCATCAGATGTGAAAATTATCCAAAAAATGCCACTCTCCCGCCTTTTTAGCATCCGCGACGCAACTCAGCTCCTTAGATCTTTAGCGCTAGACCAGACACAGAACTACACTCCCCACCTTGTTTTTATAATGCGGAGAGAAGCCTGCAATCCATTAGCACTGATTACTTTGATGCCATGCCCGTTTCCAGCAGCCGCCAAGGGGAGGCCGCCTACCAAGTGAGCCTATGGAGTGAGCGAATGAGAGGATTAATCTGTATGCTCTGATCAGAGTTACTGATCAGAAGGTCAGGTGGTTCAAGCCTCAGCAGTGCCACTCAGCACTGCCACTGAGCCATTGAGCAAGGCCCATATCCCTGTCTTCTCCAGGCTGGTTAACCCTGTGCTGCAAATACTGTACATGCAAGTAATAATTGATCTCAAATAATAATCTCCTAATCTTAATATTATAAAGAAAAGATCATGTGTGAAATGTTTAAATATTTGTGTGAGGAGTAATAATCCATGGTATGAATAATGAGGAAAACCTAGAGTAAGTGTATTTCCAGTACATTTTTATATCTAACTAAATTTTCACCTACTGGTAAAGTCCTCCTGGACACAGCTGCATGCATCAGCCTCGGCTAACTGGTAGAGGAGGAGGCGCCACAATTATCTATAATGATAAGTTGACCATCATACAAAAACACAGACACAAACTTAATGCATTAGAAGTTATCTATAGTAACTGTAACAGGTTCGTCCCTTTGTGCACGGGTGGCACCACAGACACACGGGCACGAGGCGAGGTCTTACGGGGAAAAGGGTCATTTATTTAGGTAAAATTGGGGGAAAAAAGGGTTAACGGAGGGAGGATGGAAAGAAAGGGAAGGAAATAATGTGCACGTGCAGGTCTGGTGGCAGTGCCTTTCATTTGAAGCTCATGCAGATAATATTACCAGGATAGCATTCTTTTATCTCAGAAATATTGAGAAAATAAGGAATATATTGACATTAAATGATGCAGAAAAATTAGCTTATGCTTTATTTACATCATGGTTTGATTATTATAACCTCTTACTGTCTGGATGTTCCATTAGGGGCATAACCAAGCTACAGTTAGTTCAGAATGCATCAGCGAGAGTTCTCACTAGCACATCACCCCTATCTTATCCACAATGCATTGGCTCCCAGTCAAATTTTGCATTGATGTTAAAATACTACTATTGACCTGTAAAGCGTAAAATCGTCTTGCGCGGCAGTACCTGAGTGAACTGCTAGTGTCTTATGATCCACCATACCTACTTTGATGAAAGGATGCAGGCTGCTTGTCAGTACCTCATATTATGAAGCCAGAGCTTTTTTTTTTTTTACAATTTCCCAAAGTTATAGAATAGCCTTTTAATTAATGTTCGAGACTCAGACACAGTCTCAAACTTACTTATTCCTCATGTGACTGTGACCATACCTGTTATTTTTATTTTTATTCACTTCTCTTTCCTACTCTCTCTCCCTGTTTTTCTCTATTGAGCTACACATGCCGATCCAGACCCCCTCTCTCCTCTTAACCTGTCTAACTCATCCTGGTGTCCCGCTGCTGGTTGGAGATCTCATCGCATGGAGGCCTGGTGTGGTCTGCTTGGGATGCGTGTGGTGACTCGGGACGGTTCCACTTTACCATGATGACGGTCCTGGCCTCGGCTGATGCTGACAGCTGTTGTGTTCTTGTACTTGTGACTGCTGGCACTTAATAGTTCAGGACAGGAATTTCTTATAGTTTTGTACCTGAGCCCCCAATAACAAACTGAACTCCATATTAACTGAAACACTTCATCTGTTATATTGAACTTATATTGAACTATCCTCATATTGAACTTTATCACCCAAATAAGGATGGGTTTTCTGTTAGGTCTGGTTCTTTTCAAGATTTCTTTCTGTTGCTATCTCAGGGAAAAAAAAGGCCTTTCCAGGTCTACTGTGGCATTATAGATCACATTTTAACATGTCTTATTTGAAAATACCACCCAAGCAGAAAGGAATGCTTTCCAAAGAGTCATTAAGGTTGCATCCGACGTACCCTCCATAGATATTTTATACACACAATTCTGTAGAAAAAAGCACTAAGGAATACTCACCATCCAGCTCACTCTATTGGCATGCACAAATGCATGAAACATAAACTCAGACAACACAAAGTGCATTTTTATAACAACGTCTTTCTAGCCACAGTCAGACTGATGTCAAAAGAAAAGAGAATGTCTGTCTCAACCCTTTGGATAGAGAAATCAGGTTTAATATTCTTCACCTTATTTATTGTCAAAGAACAAAATACAATAGGTTCAAAAAGGTTGAAACTTTATATTAATTGTGCAATTAGATCAGGATTTAATAGACAGTGCTCTGCTTATACCCTTAGCACACCAATAAGTGACATGAATGCCAATTACACTTTAGCGCCAATGCCAATTACACAAAAGCTTTAACTAAAATTATTATAGTATCAAAAAAAGACGGATAATCTGGATGAAGTAAGCTGGAGTTTATTGCAGCAACATATGCCCAAGCATAACCCAGTGCCAGTTTAAAAACAAGTCTGATGCAACTTTTATCTCTCTTAGTTTGTTATTATTAATAAAAAAATAATATTTTTTTATTTTTGCCAATATTTTCTCCAATGCATCTGTCTGTATACTGTATATTGTCCATTTTTACTGCCTTTTTCATTTTCCATGAGTTTGTGTGGAGATAATTAGTGCTACACAAAAACCCATTCATGCCCTGCACCTTCAGCCTCGAGTAACGCGGTTTGCAAACGTTCCGCAAGACGAGCAAAGATTTTTAATAAAACGAATAAGTGCTGGTTTACGAGAACTGAGTATCATGTATGACGCATGCGCGTCTTGTTTTGACGCCGAGCGTCACGTGATCACAACTGAGCCAACGGTTTTTCTCTCTCTTGCGCTGCGGAATTGTGGGTTATGGTCTCCCCTGCTGGGTCTTAGTGCTCATCTCTTACTGGTATAATCAACATCCGTGCACGAGTGTACTGTTTACTATAACACTGTGACCACGTGTGTGCGGGTAAAACATATTTTATTTTGTGTTTGTATGCATGAGTGTACAGCATGCGTGTACTGTTTATTATAACACACGTGTGTGCGCGTGTAAAGCAAAAGAAAGTCTGGTTAGAGAGGTTAAAGATCCATTTTCTCTGTCCCTCTCTGTATCAGCCTGCACTTTGTCATTCGACACAAGTGTCATTAACAATGTTCCTTGTTAATTTTTCCAGATAAAACAGTATTTCCGTTAATGTGTGTGTGTGTGTGTGTGTGTGTGTGTGTGTGTGTGTGTGTGTAACAGAGGAGGAAGGGTTACTGTGTAAGAAGAGAAGAGGGACAGGGGGGGGTCTAATTCCTCCTCTCCTCTTACTTTAGCTTCACACATACACAAACACACACACATACAAACACACACACAGCACCTGGAAACACTTATCTGTCGGGATTTATTTTAACTTTTTTTTTAAAGGTAAAGTGCAGGTAAATTTTTTTGTTTTTATTTTATATTTTGTATTAATAATTTTTATGTATTTATTTTTTGGGGCTGTGGAATAAATAATTTGAGTTTCTATTATTTCTTATGGGAAAATTCGCTTTGGTTTACGAGTGTTTTAAAATACGAGCCCACTTCCAGAATTAAATGCTCGTATGTTTGTAATCCAAGGTTCCACTGTACGTACATCCTTTCTGCAGTGATGTACAGTGTACAGTGTGATGCTGATACAGTATATGATCTGTCATTTATGATATTAGCTGCACTAGATGATAATATGTATTTAGATTCACTGGAGTAAGTGGTTATGTGTACAGTACGTGGTAAAATGTTCCTAAGCTTTGCAATATTCCTATGGTGGAAGAAGGCTGTTTTTGTAATATTATAATAAATAGCTATTCAGTGGTCTGTATCATTGTTCTCATTTTCATGAATAAATTCTGGTTAAGTAAACCTGCTCAGGATGTGTCTCTCTCATTTGGGCAGCGAAACGTATACAGCATGTGTGACATGAGGCTCCAAGAGAGATTGAAGAGGAGGTCAAAAAATGAGCGTGAAATCTTAGTAACAACTGAGGCCTGAGTGCTGGTTTTGGCAGGCCTAGCAAATTGTAGAGCTGGTTGCTTCTTGTATTCAGATGGATATCATGCTTGATTGATTTTAGGGTTTCGATGTTTATCAAGAAAACATTCCCTACAGCATTAAACTACCACCATCCGTTGTGTCAAGCGCTTAATGCACATGATTGCCCTAGATTACCGAGGTGGTGATTTCCCAGCCTTGTGTGATCCTGTTCCCAATATATTTAATTATTCGCAATTAATTGCGAGCTACCTGACCTCCAGCGGTGGTTTTCTGATATTGTAGCCCATCTTCCTCAAGGTTGAAAATTGAGCATTCTAAGCACCCTTTTTCTTCTAAACATCCTCTGAGATCTCACCTCTAACAGGTTCACCAGAGCACAAAATCTTGCAACTGATGATTACTTTCGCACACACACACACCTTGATCAGACTGAAATCTACAGAATTCAAAACCTTGAACCATGTGTTTTAAACAAGAACTGTTACTAAAGGAAACTTTATCACGATGAGTATGGATCCAGCATCTTTTTACAACATCACCTGTGTGATTCAGTAAATCAGCTATGTTTCACTTTATTTAGTTAATACTACTCTAAGCATACAGTATGACGAAATATGCTTCCACATACACAATGTCCATTGCAAATAAAAAATTCAGGGTGCGTTTTGCTTTCTAATAATCTTTGGAAATTTTCTTAGAACACACTCATGAGCTCATGTTCACCCCTGTATGTTAACAAACATGAGATAAGATTTTATCTTATAATTTCTTCTTCCTATTCCTGCCAGCTGTTGAAATCTTGATATGTTCCAGCTGTGGATGTTGCCGACCGGCTCCGCCCTGGAACCACGTGCATTTGTTATTGTTGTGGTGGCTGTCCATGGTGCTGAAGTCACACTGCTTTTTACTTCACAGTTGATTTTCAAAGCATGTAGTTAAAGGTGCTATTTTATATACAGTATAAACAGCACAATTTTAGAACAATTTTAGAACAATTTTCAAATATCCCTTAACATACTTTTTTTTTTTTAATTAATCTTTAAGTTACACTATACAGTTATTGGTGGATTATTTACCTTCAAACGTGCATGGATGGCTACTGGGCTAAATATCATGAGAAGATCACAGTTATAGAGTGTATTAAAAAGACCTGGACAAACTCTCAGCTGCAGCTTTTCTGAAGAGCGGTTTTGAAGCTCAACTGAGTGATCTTTGCTCATGGCCATTTTGGCAAGAGCTGACTCCACCTAAATCCCGGTTAATTCTTAAATGGGAA
This sequence comes from Clarias platycephalus, assembly GCA_030068275.1. Taxonomy (NCBI): domain Eukaryota; kingdom Metazoa; phylum Chordata; class Actinopteri; order Siluriformes; family Clariidae; genus Clarias; species Clarias platycephalus. The sequence continues at coordinate 6,175,048 of JAQQZT010000012.1, read as the reverse complement.
AATGGGTGGAGCAAACGAAACTTGGCTGTTGGTTGGAACACACCTATTTACAAGCTAGCTTAGCTTTAGCTGAGCTAATTGCTATGTTCATTTATAAGCTAATGTTACTTTGCATTTAATTGAACTTCACTTATCATCAACTCCTACTGTACATTACATGTGGTAATTAAAGTACGAGGATTCCAGTTAGCTAGTTGGCAAAAGTGATGGACAGCAGCCAGCTAGCGGTCACTCAGATCATTCACACTCCTAATTATGCATACTTTTTGTTGGCATACTAGTTTTAACTGGTGAGTTACATAAAAATTCACCCCCGTACAGTTGTCATGTATGAGAAAATCTAGCTATGGAGGCCAAACATGGCTTAGTGGTCATTTACAGAACTGCATATTTTGGCATTTTTCAGACCTGGAGGTCAAAGCAGGTAATGGACAGGCATGATTTTTTAATATTGATGGACTTAGACATAATGCTTCCTCTTTTATTTTGGGCCAAACATAGTTATCATGGGCTGGTAAAAAGTTAAGTGTGACTGCAAAGGGAAAAAAATAACATTATTAGAGCTAGATTATAATAAAAGTGGAAAAGTACTTCAGATTAATTGAAAACCATTATTTTTTACCATCAAATTTTATTTCTATATGTGTTCAATGAGATTATAAATATATATCATAAAACCAGGCATAAATGGTGTGATTAATTAGGTTTATTAGCCAGGTGCAGGAAAGTGTCTAATAATAATCTGAGACTAGTACAATAAGGTGAAAAAGGTGTTATATACTGTATAACATAGCATATAATTCACAATGCTGCCCTTATATCACACTCAGTAGGTATATCATTATATAATACTTTTTGTTTGTTTGTTTAATGTGTTAAGAGCAGTCATTTTATGTGGTTCTGTAGTTCTGGCTTAGTTAATAAAATGGTAAAGAGAAATATGTCAAATATAACAAACAGAGAAAACATATATTTTAATAAAAGGATAACCCACAACAATAAAACAGAAAAGAGATTTTGCAAAATGGTTAGGTTGCAAAGAATCCGGTGATTATTCGCAATCGATAGTATGGCGATTAAATATGATAATCATTTAATATTACATATACTGTAGAAGTAAATTTTTTTTTATATTTCCGCATTTCATTACTACGAAAGCCTTAAATCTGAATACACCATGTAAAGAGGTAATGTAGTTAAGATTTAAATTAGACATTAAATTAATGTAGTTTAGATTCAAATTTAAGTCTTTAAATTAGCATTAAAACATTATAATGACCAGTACATGTGTAGTGTTTCATACTATTGATGTTTCATTCCATTCCAAAAAGTAGACAGCAGAAAGCAAATACATATATGAATATGAACATATATGAAGCATGTACATGTGCTGTGCAATGGTCTCGAGCCTCCTCTCTTCATCTAATTAAATTAAAGAAACAGGAACAAATGTTTTACTGTGACAGGCTGCAAAGTGCCTAGAAATCCAAGTTAAAACTAGGTCGTTTATGCAACAATCATAGCAGAAACCTCATTTACCTTCTCCTCTGTTCCTCAAAGTCATCTGTCATCATCTGCACCTGTTACTCACTGGTTCATACCTTAAGTTTTTTTATTCTTGAATGGTTCATAGGTCACTATGTTGCTTAACAAACAAAAAACATTTCTCTGAAACTGCTCGGGTACAGGGACTTGACTAAAATAAAAGACAAAAAAATCCTCAAGGAAGCCTTGAGAACTATTCCACAAGACTACATTAAAATACAAGGCTCTTTAGAAGCAAAAAATGGCGAAATGAGAGAGGTCAAGACTTTTGCACAGTGAAGTATATGTATAAATAAAGCATTGTATTACAGATGTGTGTATGTGTTCATTACTTGCTACAGGAATTAAAGCAGTGTAAGTGTCACCTGTTTGGGAAAAGCATCAAGCATAATGTATTCCATGCTCCGTTTCTGAGACATGCTTGAAAACACCTGAAAAATGTCACACTGGAAAACTGGAAGGTAAGCTAATAGACAGCACAGTTTCAAAAACATTTCTATCTCCATGTTTTATACTGAGCCCATTACATTCTTTAACCATGGAAGGAACCGCGACACCTTCTGAAAGACATAACCGTTCTTGCAATCCATCTGTGGGGACTGACTCACGACGCCGGTGAGAAAGAAGACCTCTCTGTACAAGGTGAGGACGGGACTGCCTGAGCTGAAGGAGCAATCAGCTTTAGGACGTGGCAGGGTGCACGCCATCTTGTTGTTAACCTTAAAGCCAGAACAAAATGGTTCCATTTCAACCCTTCGGTCAGCACATTTAGTAAATGGCTACAACAAATTTCTGTTAAATAGAAATGGAGAAATCTTTTCACCTGGCCTGAATGGCGCGCCACACAAGCTTGCAGTTTGCTGTAAGACAGATGATTTAGCCTGAGGTTTCCCTGAAACGCGGAGGCGTCTTTCCAACCAGTAACCACGCCCATGTAGTCGCCCGACATCAAGACACTTTCTGCAAAATCTCTCTCAGGCAGGCAGGCTGGCACAACCCTCTTCTTAATGATGATCTTGTCCCTCAGCTCTATCACAGCTAGATCATTTTCTGGTTTCCCTTCCAGGTAAAGAGGATGAACATACACCTGCTTTACATACAGGGTCTGTTCACCAATCTCACTGGAGGTCACCCTCTTTCCTGTAACAAATGTGTTACTGCTGTTTTAATGGAAATTAATAGAAGAGTATAAAATATTTACTTTTTTTGCACTTTTCATTACCACTATTTAATTATTGATAAATTAAGTTTAAGAAATTGACAAAGTTTTCATGTGTATGGGATAATTTTTGAGGTCATCATTTTTTTGAAGAGTGTGTTTTTAACATAATTTTCTTGTTTATTTTAAGAAAAAAAATCTTGTGAAAATGGTCAACTTACCCATATACACAAGCTCATTGATAAATTGTATTATTATTTTTATACTATTTTATTTTGCAAGGGTCTTCAGGGTCTCAGAATGCAGCAGAACATTTCCTTTCACAACATAATACAGTCGTCCCCCGCAAAGTCGCGGTTCAGAGGTCGCGGCTTTAGTCGTTTGCGGATTTTTCCTTGGAACCTAATTAATAATTGTTTGGATAAACGGCTGCAAATATTCTCCACAATTTTTTTTTTCCGTAGGAATATACACTTTTTTTGTGTGTTTTAATGCTAAACTATTAAGAAGAGACACAGCGGTACAGAGATACACAGTTTACCTTTACATTCTTTTTTTTTTAAGGCTAATGTATTAAGCCGAGTTATAAATTAAGTGAGCATGTTTTGGGAGTATGGGAGTATATTTGAAGACATATTTGGGGTTTAAACTATAAAAACAGGCATTTATATGCATTTTTTAACCACATACAAAATTTGCGGGGGGGTTTTTCACAATTCGCTGGAGCTCTAGGAATGTAACCCCTGTGAATTTCAGGGGCTTTTTGTGTTTCAGTATTACAAATAAGCATCACTCACCCACAGCCACCTGGAAATCATCGTGTTTGCGTGCACACTGCGCAGTCGTCAGTACAAAGTTCTCCTTAAGGATAACACCACTGCAAAACCCACTCGACACACTGTTCCGCAGCAGAGCCTTAACAAGTGACAGGAAAACAATTTAACGGGACGAGTGCAGAGTGTATTAATGTTAACGTGCATGCTTGTTCTAAGGTGGTGTACCTGCCAGGGACACTCTTCAGCATTGCAGTCCAGTCCTTCGTACTCCGAGCGCATGTTGCTGGACTGCCGGCTGTCCCACTGGCTCAGACTGCTCACCTTCCCACATGGGAACGACACTGAGAGAAAATAAAGCACTGTGTTAAAATAGGAGTTTAATCCTTAAACAAAGCAGCTGAGTGGAAAAGAAACTATTATTATTGTTGTTGTTGTACCTAAATGTACTTTACATCAGATTTTATACATGTAGCGCCCCTTTGGCCACCCTGGCAACCTGGGCGCTGGTTGTTAAATTATATTTAACTGTTTAACCTGGATTCTTATGTTGGGTTCTCACCCGTTGCCTAACTGGCTTTACCTTGTGGACACTCTCAACCC
>JAQQZT010000012.1:6107808-6119000 GCA_030068275.1 Clarias platycephalus | reverse complement strand
TAGGCTCCAGGTCCCCCGCGACCCTGAATATAGGATAAAGCGGTATAGAAAATGAATGAATGAATGAATGAATTAATTATTATTATTTTGGCCAAGCAGTTTCGTATAATGTGTGAGTAGAGCTAGGCCAATAAACTGTTTTCGTTAACTCATGGGCCACAATTAATAGCTGGTAAAGGTAATTTAGTTCTATGCACTATAATACTTTAAAAAAATAAATTAAAAAAAACTGATTTATTGAGTTAAAATTAGTTTTATTGTTAGAAGGACAATCTGATAAAGGACAGGCTTCAACGAATCAGAGATTCAAGCACAGAAGGTCGTCTGCACATCCATCAGGTGAGCTATTTAGTTTAGCCGTGATAAAAAATTTCAGAATTAAATGCTCTGTATCTCAATTCTTTCTACTTAACACATGCACACACACATTACACACACATCCACAGGTGGCGAGCATTGTCCTGCCTGAAGAGGAGAATTTCCTGCTGCTGTTCCGCAGGGAGACGCCGTTGGACAACAGTGTCGAGTTCATGAGGGTAAGACCAGATTCATTTTTTCCCACTAATCCCTTTTTCTAATCTTCTCCTGCCTTAGAATTTTTTTTTTTTTTACACTTATTAAGGTGTTCAAATCCAAAATTGTGTTAATGAAGAACCAATAAAAATCAGTTAGTTATTCTGTATGATAGAATGTATTTTAATAAAAATAAAGTGTTTTATAACTCACACTAATCATAACACTAACATGTGGGTCATGTGGTCTCCAGAACCAGCATTCATCTTTGGAAAAAAAAAGAAAGAAAAAAAAGTGGTTAAAATGTACAGGTTAAAGTCACATGGAGAAAATCAACATCCATAGTGTACAGAGCATAATACAAATTTTCCTGATCTGGCTAAACAACTAAAATTGATCCCTCTGTCCCCTATATGTACAGTATCTATTAGAACACTATTACTATTATTAGCAACAAGAAACTTAGCCAGAAAAATAATGTGCTAAGTACTTATCTAATGTTAATGTTGATAATGTGGTCATTTTGTTGAGTTACAATATTTTGATATGGTTGTCTAAGGATATAGTGTTTTAGAGTGTTCACTCAGATAACTAACTATCATTTGTGTTTACCTGAGAAAAAGAAGCTAGTTTATTACAAGCCAGTTGTTAGCATTACTGTACATACGGTATTAGCAAGCAATATTTCCAAAGACAAACAAATAACTTTTGGTTCTCCTTCTATCAACTGCATAATACTGCAGTAAGTTGTAAACAACTAATAGCTTAGCATAACTAGCGTAGAACTATGGAGGAGTGAGTCACAGGGACAAGAAGACATGTCTGCTGGGTGCTATGTCCAGGTTGGAGTCTAAGAGCTATATGTCTTAACCATGAGACATTTTATCTGCCTGTAGATCTGGAGACGTTACGATGCTGATAGCAGTGGATTTATATCAGCTGTGGAACTAAAGGTACCATTCAACTTGTATTGGAGACAATACATGGAACTTGAAAGTTCATCTTTATATCTTCATCTTAATTATTCTAATCCATTATTTTACTATAACAAATGCATGAAGGCTAGCCACAACCCCACTAAGTACACTTTTGCTTTCCAGGACTACCTGGGAAAAAATCTTGCAGTTTCCTTTGTAGGTCAGTAGCTTTGCAGGTTGCTACATAAGAGGTTCTCTTTATGTGTATATCAGCCACCTGCAAAGGTACTGAATTAAGCCAGTACAGTAAAGTAATGGTGCAAATGTGAAGCTGAATAGTATATAAGATGTCTAGAAGCCTAGTAATAAATAAATTAGCCATTCAATGTTACCTACGTAAGGCCAGCTACAGTAGTACAATGAATGTTAAAACAAGAAACATTTATACTGGTGTTAGCAAGTACAGTGCATTATCACTATTGAAGTCTACAGTGTATAATATATATTTGAGACATTTTCGTGTATTTCCTTGACTACAACACTCAGAATAATGTATTTGAGGTGAAGTGATAATGACGTACAGCTGTGTGAGCTCTGTTTCTGCTCTGTGTCTCATCTCCAGAGTTTCCTTGAAGATCTGTTTGAGCAGCACAACAAGAGCATCACAGAGGACAAACTGGAGTTGTACACCAGCACCATTGTACGGTCACGACTCCAACATTCTCTAATCTGATTAGGAACAGGGACCTGTAGTAGACACTACACATAATATATATGTCTAAAACTGAAAAGTTAAGAATGTGCTTGTTTTTGTACAAAAAAAATCTTTAAATGTCGGTACGGTGAAGTTTTCTGTAGGGATATGTATAACATTTGTGGAAAGGGTCTCTGGTGTCAGTGTTTTATAAAGGTCAGTGATAAAGCTTTACAATCTTCCATCACATGCAAAAAGAATGACAAGAGAATAACTTCAAGAGAAAGACAGAACAAGTTTTTATAAGTTCTTTAACAGGAGTTCTAACAGACACGATAGCAAATAAGATTTTTTTCATGCATTATTTTCATCATGTATTGATCTTTTATTAGGTTATTTTAATAGGTGTCATTTATTCAAATGTATTACTTTTAAATATTTTCCTTACTCTAAATAAAATAGCTATAGTATATGTGAGACCGAAGGTGATGTTGTAGGACCATTTATGCCTGTTTTTGTGTTTCTTTTGTTTTTCTTCCCCAGATGAAGATGTTTGACAAAAACCAAGATGGCCACCTGGATTTAAATGATCTGGCCAAGTATTAATATTAAAATGCTAAACTATATGTATATTTACAAATTTCCTAAAGGATATATGACAACTTCAGTATATTTGTATATTAACCACTTCTTCATTTGCATCTCCAGAATTCTGTCTTTAAAGGAGAATTTTCTGCTGAAGTTTGAGATGGATGTGAGTAGCTCAAGTCTTTGAATATGCTGAAAATTAAACACACATGCATAAACATCTCACCCCACCATGAATGTTTTAACATTCCATGCTTTAACTACATATGTTTTATTTCACTGCTGGAATAAACACATGTGCTGTTGATTTGTTTGGCTCTCCATCCAGGCCTGCAGTCAAAAGGACAGAACAAGGGATTTTGAGAAAATCTTTGCCCACTATGATGTGGTAGGTTTACATGTACGATTGGGAAAATGTTCGTCACATTTAACGCCTCCTCGTAACTAAATGTGTATATGCTCGGTAGAGTAAAACTGGAGCCCTGGAAGGACCAGAGGTGGATGGATTCGTTAAGGACATGATGGAGTTGGTCAAGGTAGAAATCTTTTTATTATGTCAAAACTATAACGACATAGCAATTTGATCCAACTGTATGCAAGCTTTTCTTTGTTGGTTCCCATAAGTAATCATAACATGGGAGTCCTATGGTATCTGTACCATACAATACCATGGTATTTTTGATAGCATCATGGTACTTGTTTGCTGATGTACCACTTGTAGCACACTATGGTACATGATTCTACCATGGTACATACTTTGGTACAACGGTACATGTACAATAGTACGGTACATGGTTCTAATATGTGCTCCATAAACCAGGATACTGACAAAAATCTGTTTATACAGTATACCATATTTATGTAATATGTAATGTTATAATGTTGAAACTTTTAATATTACATGCAATAATATGGTACTGTCCGTATTATACCATACTAGTTGTATACTCTAACATATCTAATATGGTACAGTATGTGCAAACATACGATAATAGATACAGTACAATATCTCATGAACTTTGGTAGCCACTGTGGTACAAAGAAATAAGAACCATGGTATTCACTGAAGTATTGTGGACACAGTAGTACTACCATGGTACCCACTTAAGTGTCAAAGTACCTACCTTGGTATTCACCAAAGTACGATGGTAAATCCCACAGCACTGCCACACTACCCACTAAAGTGCCATAGTACTTACCCTGGTACTCTATAAAGTCCTATATTGCTTTATTAGGCAATGTCTAAAGTACCGCAGTGATATTATGGTATACTGTATTATGGTATGTACTATAGCTTACGATAGTAAAATTTCTTATGGGTTACAAACTTACCCAAAGATAAAATTCATATTTCTAATGGTTTGGTCTTAGACACATCGTGTCTATGAAACTCTTTACAGCTACTACCTAGTAGCTTTTTTAGCAATTAGCCTTAATGTTGAGGGTCTATTTACACTAGTGCATACCACAAATGCATTAATTACTAATCTAATAATTCAAATAGTCATTAAAACTTGTCCAAATGGAGTCAATCTGCGAAAACATTCTTTGTCATTTGAGCGTTACTTTTTTTCTTTAGTTCATAGGCTAATATAGCTAACAAGAGAAATTAAGCATGATACACTCACCTCAACTTCATTTTGAAGTTTAATTTTGAAGCTAAATCACTAAATGCTAAATAACAAAGGTAGTTTTAGTCATTTGATGTATCGTTTTAGTAATTTACCAACTTATCTGAGGTAAATGTTGCTATTTGGATGGGTCTTACAGTATTTCCTTTAAGGCCTTACATTGTCTTTGTATTGTATGCTAGTTGATTTAGTAGAAATCTTGATTTAGATTTTACTAGCTAGCTTAGAGTCATTACAGTATACAGTATAGTATATTAGAATTTATATTATATACAATATATTTGAATTTAAAAGATAATAAAATAATAACAATAAAATAGCTTCATAAAATTATTTAATTGACTCTTAATCAAAGTATCATTTACCACAGATTTAGTCTGGTATTTTGTGAAACTCTTGTACAAATTCATGTTGTTTTTGAGAAAAACACTGTCCCAAGGTGAAGGTGTGATTTAGCTAGCCTCTTAGCTGTAAGCTTTTGTTATCTCTTAGCCACATTAGCATCATAGCCCCAGTGCAAGTGAAGTGGAGTGTATTTCATTTCAATTTTAGTTCACTCTTCACCTGAACGGTTAATTTACAGTACGTGCTGTGTATTATAGCACAAGCTCATGTTAACGTTTTATTCCCCGCTCACGGCTATCCCTCAGCCCAACCTGACCGGCACAGACTTGGACAAGTTCAAACAGGCTCTGCTCAGCCACTGTGACATCAACGGAGACGGAAAGATCCAGAAGAACGAGCTGGCGCTGTGTTTGGGGCTTAAGCTTGCTCCCTGAAGCACATGGAGCGAGCCCTTACCCCGACACACACACACACACACACACACACAAACTCACAGACTACCTGCTAATGTTAACCCCATTCATATAACTTTTGAAGCAATAATGCATGAGGACTAAACACTGTATTTGATGCTCATTTAAACATAATTAACTTGAAAACTTGATGTAGTTGGTTTGGTGTTTACTTTAAAATGTCTTGAGGTATGATGATGTATTATTTGTACTTAACTCATTCTTCTGTGACAAATAGATGAATTTCTCTTATGCTGAAAAAAAAGTGTGCAGATTCTCAATTTATCTCTCAGTTATTTAGCCAAAAAATAAAGATAAAAATGATAGCTATAAAAAGGGTATTAGAATGTTCAGTAAAAATGTTTGGTTGTAAAATCACTCACAATTAAAAAAAAAATTTCTGAAACATTTCTGGTTTTAGGAACATCAACATGTCAATCTTCACACTAATAGTGATCTTTTACTAAAGTCTAAAGTTGTGCTCCTTGTTTTTGTGGGCTGTACTAAAGGTAAAATTCCTGACAGAATACCAAATCTTGGTAACATTAACTTTCTCCGCACTGTTGTGTATAAAAGCTAGCTTAGCCTCATTTATCCTTGAGATCGCTATATTGGATCCTCAAGATCTGGCACAGGTTTTATTCCAGAGACCCTTTTTGTTGCAACACTTCCATTTTCTAACCATGCTTTGGACCAATATATGATACCTATAATTTTTTTGCTACCAAATAGTTCCGACAAGCTTGGGAATTGTTTTTTTTGTTGGTTATGTACTGGGAGCGTTATATGATGGGGATATTTATCAGAATATCAGAATATGCTAGACCTAATATCTGCAATAAATATGGTATAATAAAATGTCAAAATATACTCCACTTACTATTACAGTACATTTAGACACGTTTAATTAATTTAATTATTAATTTTGGATTTATACTTTTAGCTATATTAAAAGTATTTTTTTTTATTATACAGAATTGAATTATGGCTATTTCTGGTTTTCCAAAATAACCTCTCCGAATAACAGTGTTCGGCTACATAGAGAAGTTTTATTAACTTTTATAGATATAGACAGTAAATCTTATTTTGTCCTAAAGCATGGGGAATCTGAGTGAAGACCATGAAGACCTGCATGTGGTTGGAGGAAAAAAGTTAAATGTCTCTTGATAAAGGAGTTATTTGTTATCAACCTACACCTCAAAACTAAAGAAGCAAATATCATACATAAAACCTGTCAGCTGTTGGGCAAAAGTTCAAGGCTGAGTAATAAGAGAGAGAGAGAGAGAGAGAGAGAGAGAGAGAGAGACATCAAGCAGGTGTAGAAGCTGTAATGTGTTGATTGGTGGGTCAGTGTAAGTGGAAATGGAGTGGAAAAATTGGTGCCTGTTGTAAATCTGTAAAGCAACATGATATGTGGTGTGTGTGTGTGTGTGTGTGTGTGTGTAATAGCAGTACTCCAGCAGCCTGTGTAATGATCATGTATTTGCCTGTCATTAGAGGCTCATCTCCCCACCGCTCAGACGGACCAGGCTGCACATTAACGTTCTTCTGAACACAGAAAAGAGAGAAAGTGAGAGTTAGTGTCACAAAGCTCATAATTTCCCATCAGCTCTGACTCCAGTGCACTGATTGAGTGGAGGTTTGTGTTCACCCCACCAGGCATGTTATTAAATCCAACCATCATTAGTCTCAGATTTATTTCTGGACCGCCATTATTCTGGAGTTTTGTGTTGATAAATTTTTTATACCAGCAGCTCTTTTTGACAGTATTTATTAAATATATAAAATATAAATGTATTTATATTTATGCACCTGTTCAAAAACACATTGGGAATTGGGTAGTTAAGTAACAACAGCCACAGTCAAAACAAAAAAAAAGAAAATAGAAAACACTTTAAGGTTTAATGTAATTGGAACCTAATCAACGTCATGGTGGTTTTAGGATCCTATAACAGCTCCATTTCAAACATTTAATTAACTGGTTAGTGTTAACACGTTCCCAAACACACAACTTATCTTATTTCTGTATGTACCATATATGACTCATTACATCCAGAAAATGCTTCATCTGTTACACTATTGTTTCCACGCCAGAATATAATAATCCAACAGCACTATGAACTGCCGGGATAACAATATCATCTTTCCTCCAGAACTTTTCCCAGCTATCTCACATTTGCTACACATTAAAACAAATGTCATTTCTAGCTTGCCTTTTATCACTTAATTTTTTTATGTGCTTGGTCATATTCCTAATGATGTTTGTCCAACTTTAGCCAAATCAGTCAGAATTATGCCATATCACATTCAACAGATCTGTTCTTTGTTCATAAGCTAAATTATTTTGATTCTGAGCTCATAAGACATAAATGCGGAGAAGACTGAGTGAAAAATGTCAAATGTGGCACTAACAAACGAGGCCAAACGCCAATCTATTGTACAGTATATAATGTATTTTCATAATTGACAACAAAATGGATTTTAAGACATTGAAAAAGCTTATTTAAAAGGTAATAAGTGCTTGAGACTTGTTTTTATTGTGAGGATTTATAAAAGAAAAAGCCTTGAATCTATAGACCTTATAACATTTTATATCCAGTTTTATGGTGGCACGGTGGCTTAGTGGCTATCACTGTCGCCTTACACCTCCAGGGTCTATGTTTGATTCCCACAATGAGTCTGTGTGCATGGAGTTTGCATGTCGTGCCCATGCTTGGTGGGTATCTCTTGGTACTTCTGTTTCCGTCTACGGTCCAAAGACATGCAGTTTAAACTAATTGGTGTTTCCAATATGCCCATAATGTGTGAATGACCATGTGAATGTTGACCAGAGGTCCTATTACAGTTGTTAAAATGGAATGATCACCATTGGTCTACAGGGTCCCTGTTTGAACTACAGATGTTCCTAGATGGATGGATGGTTCTAGTTTTATATACAAAAATACTGCCATCTAGTGGACACTAAAAACTTGATTAAATACTAAAATTATCTTCAATTAGGGTTAAATCACAGTAACAGCTATGAAAATATATCACTCAACTTTTAATAGGGTGTAAAGAATACACATTTGAGTATAAAAATAAATACTGTGCATTATTTAATAAAGATTTTGATTTGGTGGAAAGACATTTTCTCCCTCATATTTATTAGCAGGATAAATTTGTTGTACAATCTAGTTGTCATATGTTTTGAACAACTTATATGGAAAAAAAATACACTATGAACCTGTTATGAATGAACAAAATATTGCAATAATTTATTATGAACCGCCAGATGTCACTGTTTACTTGTTATTCCTGAAATATTATTGTTCCAATTTTATTGAATAAAAAGATAATAGATTTTTCGTCTTTTTTTCTAAAGAGATAGCTGTTACGGTTTCAGCTGTTTTTAAACTGTGAGCTTATGTTTGTTTATCCGCTTATTCATTCATTATTAATCATTCATAACCCCTTTAAAAAGTATTTCCATTATTTTGTCATGCTTGACTTGTTAAAGGCTGAATGTCAGTGTGTTTAACCTGGTTTATGAATTAAGTGCTGTTGTTCCTATCATATGTTAGCTTTTTTTTTTTTTTTTTTTTTACATATATTTGGGCTTCATGGTAGTAATAAAGCTATTGTTACACTGAAATGTGGAAAAAACATAGTTTTAGTCCTAACTAATGAGAGTGGATCGAATGAATCAAACCCTCAACGGCTCGAGTCGACTCGTTGTGAATTAAATCAATTAGATGAGACGTATTCTGTCCCCTGAATATTATTATTATTATTATTATTATTATTATTATTATTATTAAATTTTACGTAAATTAAAATAAATAACAGTTTATTTTTCATTTATTTTGATTGACCCCTTATTCGGGTTTTATATCAAAGGAATCTAATCAATTAAATGAATCAGAAGTTTAACTGTGAACGAATCGATTCAGTAAAGTGACTCGTAACGGACACGGAGAAGATAGAACGAAGAAGGCGTGGTTTCGGGGAGCCGTCACTCGCGCGCGCTCTGAGCCGCTCAACAGCTCGCGGCGGTGCGCCGGCGACGTAACCACGTAAGATGAGCGAAAGGTGCAGCGACTGAACCGAAGAACTCCCGTTGTTTGTTTGTTTATTTGTTTATTGCGCGTTATTGTTTGTTTTTCGGTTTTGTTTCCATTCTGCGTGCTTCATATAACGTAAGCAAATGAAGGAGACATGGTTGCATTTTCGCCATGGCAACCGTCGGTAAAGCGTCACGTGAAGGAGCCGTTGTGTTTTTTCCCCCCTCCGCTGTAATCCTGTACGCTGCGGGGTTTAAATTTTAACGCTAGCGCTCGCGCCCGCCCGCCCGTGCCGTTTAACAGCTTGAGTACCGACTGACCCGTTTGACCGAGCTCGGTCCGGTTCCGGCCCGGAAATGGAGGCGGTTATGGAGAGAGAGTGCAGCGCGCTCGGAGGACTTTTCCAAACAGTCATCACCGACATGAAGGTAACGGTGTGAGCATCACCGACATGTCCGTTATTCAGTCACGTGATCATGGCGGTGTTTTATCACCAGCGGGGTGTGATGTCGGGGGCAGATGATGGAGATGCTGCGGGTTGCCTGGCAGCTGCACTGGCCTTGGTGTGTGTGTGTGTGAGTGAGTGTGTGTGTCATAAGCCATGAAACACAAATCTCATTCATGTCGAAGCCATGGAGTGTTAAATGAACCGCCCCTGTGCTGCAGGTATTCATTCATTCATGCATTCACAAACACTCACAAAGTCGACATGGTGTTTTGTTTTGGGGGTTTCTTTCCAATGAAGTCTAGTGGGTTTTTTTTTGTTCAACACTGTAATGTATTATACAACACTGAGGGTGTTTATGTTGTTTATACAATCCTATAGGTGTTTGTGATACCCTACAGGTGTTTATACTCCCATGCAGGTGTTTATACCGTACTACAGGTGTTTATTCTAGCCTCTAGGTGTTTATATTACCGTACAGATGTTTATTCTACCCGTCAGGTGTTTATACTACCATGCAGGTGTTTATACCGTACTACAGGTGTTTATTCTAACCTCTAGGTGTTTATATTACCGTACAGATGTTTATTCTACCCGTCAGGTGTTTATACTACCATGCAGGTGTTTATACCGTACTACAGGTGTTTATTCTAGCCTCTAGGTCTTTATATTACCGTACAGATGTTTATTCTACCCATCAGGTGTTTATACTACCATGCAGGTGTTTATATTGTACTACAGGTGTTTATTCTAGCCTCTAGGTGTTTATATTACCGTACAGATGTTTATTCTACCCTATAGGTGTTTATACTACCATGCAGGTCTTTATACCATACTACAGGTGTTTATTCTAGCCTCTAGGTGTTCATATCACTGTACAGATGTTTATTCTACCCGTCATGTGTTTATACTACCCTATAGGTGTTTATACTATTATGCAGGTCTTTATACTGTACTACAGGTGTTTATTCTAGTTTCTAGGTGTTCATATCACCGTACAGATGTTTATTCTACTCATCATGTGTTTATACTACCCTATAGGTGTTTATACTACCATGCAGGTCTTTATACCGTACTACAGGTGTTTATTCTAGCCTCTAGGTGTTTATATTACTGTACATATGTTTATACTACTCGTCAGGTGTTTATGCTACCATGCAGGTCTTTATACCATACTACAGATGTTTATTCTAGCCTCTAGGTGTTCATATCACTGTACAGATGTTTATTCTACCCGTCAGGTGTTTATACTACCCTACAGATGTTTATACTACCATGCAGGTCTTTATACCGTACTACAGGTGTTTATTCTAGCCTCTAGGTGTTTATATTACCATACATATGTTTATACTACTCGTCAGGTGTTTACACTACCCTATAGTTGTTCATACTGCCCTGTAGGTGTTTATTCTACTCTACAGGTGTTTATTCTGCTATACAGGGGTTTGTATTACCCTGTGGGTGTTCATGCGACCCTGCAGGTGTTAATTCTACTCTACAGGTGTTTATTCTGCTATACAGGGGTTTGTATTACCCTGTGGGTGTTCATGCGACCCTGCAGGTG
>JAQQZT010000012.1:6092135-6102783 GCA_030068275.1 Clarias platycephalus | reverse complement strand
TTATTTTTACTTTATATTTTGTGTTAATTATTTTTATGTATTTATTTTTTGGGCTGTAGAACGAATAATTTGAGTTTTCATTATTTCTTATGGAAAAATTTTATTTGGTTTGCGAGTGTTTTGAAATACGCTTCCGGAACGAATTATGCTCGTAATCCAGGGTTCCACTGTATATTTAGTGCTGGATTATTCTTGTACCATTAAAGCTTTTTAATAATTTATTGATATAAACAAAATACATTAAAAGTTAAATACGGTTCATAGTGACGGAGAACGGATTAATTCTATTTACATGTATTTCAGTGGGAAAAAACCTACGACCAAAGCGGGTTACGACCAGAACTTAGAGTAACAAGTTAAGTTTGTGAACCGCGGTTTTACTGTATATCAGAAGAAGGATGCTGAGGTTGGAACTGCCAGGCCGGAGATGTAGAGGACGACCAAAGAGGAGATTTATGGATGGAGAGAGGACATGAAGTTCGTTTGTGTGAGAGACGAGGATAAAGATGATGATGAGGGTGATGATTTACTGAATATACCTGTAATTTTCATTTAGCATAATTACATGAAGATGTTTAAAAACCCGACACCAGAACTTGGAAAAGAATTGACAGAGTAAATGAAAAATCGGTCTGGAAGACGCGACAAAGATCGCAAAGGATACAGAAAGATCAGTGAGCAACTAAAAATCAGTCGAACCACAGTAACAGCTAGTGCGCTATGTTCACAATCTCGCTCTGAACTGGCACAGCGGTTATCAGTGGAAATCTGTGATGTGATTTTTCATCATGTCAGCCTCTATGGATGGCTTTAAAGCCTTGCTTGCTCAACACAAAACTGCAGACTTGAAGTTCTTTGATCAGATAAGACCAAGATATTCTTTTTTATTTAGGTCAGAAGGTGAACGCAGAGTCCTGACAGTGAAGCGCAGGGGTGAAAGGGTGATGATTTTGGGGCTGCATGAGTGCCAAAGGTGACGGGTATAAATGGTTCTCGTCTCTGTGTGCATGAACCCTGAATACAGGATAAAGCGGTGTATATATACGATGAGTGAGTGAATATTGTGTGTGTGTGTGTGTAAAACCCTGAATGAGTTTGTCATATGGAGGAAGCTTTAAATCAGTAGCAATTTAAATCAGTAGAAAGTGTAGAGCAGTTTTATTGTTCAGAGATCACACCGCAACAAAGAGAAAGCACCGAAATGAAATACAGAGCTATTTTGGTTTAAAAATAGATGATCACCTTAAACACCGCAAACAAACAGAGTATAACTTTTATTAAATTACAGTATATTATTCTTCCTAAATCAGACCGCATGACACAACGTCGTCCTAAGACGACGATAAGTCACCGGTCAGTCGCTGCAGTCCATCCTCCTGAAAAGGATTGAATTCGGCATTAAAATAAAGACAAACGAAGCATTAAAAAAGGAAAAGATCTGAATCTCAGTAATTAAAAGCGTTTTTGCCGCATCGAGTTCCTTCTCCAGAGTTTGTATTGTTGATACTATAAATCCAAACGGTTTTAATTTTACACAAGATCAATACCCTAACCATATCACTGTAAAGGTGAGGCAATTTCGAATCATTTGACATTTACGTGATATTGCACAGGGGTGTCCTCGCTTCCGGTGTGTACTGTAAATAGTAATAATCCACTCACTGGAAGGTCACGTTTCCAGGGTGTAATAAAAATAAAAATATCAACATAGTAGTTACAGCATCAGTTAAGATGACCAGACTGATGTAACGTGTTTTCCACTGCATGAAGAGCAAAAGTTCTGTAACGCCAGAGAATCTTGAAGAAACACACTACACGCAAATTCACCTGCGTTTTGATTTCTTCCTAAACACAAATCTACTGACTACAAATGCATTAAGACCAGGATGAGTACGCGTTATTTTTTTGTTTGTTGCTTTTCGCTCCTCATGCATACATACAGTACATAAAAATGAGCAAATGGGCAACTTTATAACTGAAGCATTGTTATAAAATGTAAAAGTTAATTTTTTATTTCCTTCCCCAGTCTATGTCAGAGCTGTTAATCGCAGGTAGACTATCGCTCTGATTTGATTTATGGGTATTGTGATATTCGAGACAATTCAGCATAGCTAATGTTAGTGTGTTTATTGTCTGGTTTCGTACAGGTTTTTAAAATATATTTAAAAAAAATACTAAAAGTATCTAATAAACAGTGAAATGCTGTGTAACCTGTATTTTGGATTGTGTAGCCCATAATAACCCGTATTGACCTGCAAAAATTGACCTGCACACGTATGGGTTAATATCACACACAAAACCATAATCTTTTTTTTTTTTTATGCTAATTTGCTGCTCCACCCTCCAGTCCAGTAGGTGGCAGTACTGCACCAACTGCTTATAAACTTACAAGAAGAAGGAGTGGTAGTCTTGCTAAACGAGAGTATTGTGCAGGTACTTTGAGTAAGATTTAAAAGAAAAAGACATTTGTATTTTCTGACATGCAGGATTGGGGTTGATGGGGTCCCTACATGTTACTACCTTCCAACAGTTTGACCCAATCCGGCCCAGTCAGAATACATTTTCAAAGAGAACGAGATCGGTCATTTGCCCCATATTGGGGCATCTTCGGGTGGCATGACCCGCTTCCAATCCCGTTTGATAAATTTTGAGAACAACGTGTGGTACTGTAGGTACTTTTTTAGGGACTGTTGCAGTGTGTAGTGTTCACACATCTCCAGAGACTTAAACAAATGTTTGTGTGTGTGTGTGTGTGTGTGTGTGTGCATGGAGATGGATAGGTGTCTCATCCGGGGTGTGTCCTCTCGAGGTCGAGTGAATGGATGAGTGTTTCAGCATACAGTATAATCACTGCAGTCTCGTACAGACTGAGCAAGAAAGGGATGGATTTAGGGGAAGAAAAAAAAAAAACCAGAACAGAACAGGATGTCGAGACATGTCATGAATAACAAGCCCTTCGAAGCACATGGCCCAGAGCAAGTGCGTGTGCATACGTGTGTGTGTGCGTGTGTGCCATGTGATGACGACACCACGATAAAGAGAAAGTGTTTAACCGGATGATTACAGTAAACTGAAAGAAGCTGACCGCGGTTTCGATGTTTGAAAAACGGACGCTGGGAAATGTGGGATGGGAATGTGAAAGAGCTGGGAGCTGGGGGTTGATCCGGTGTGCTCTGTGGTCTGCAATTTGTGTGTGTGTGTGTGTGTGTGTGTGTGTGTGTGTGTGTGTGTGTGTTGGCAGGGAAGACTGCAGCGTCATGGCTCTGGTTCTGCAGCCTCTCGCGTTGTCAAGGCAACAGATGTTGCCTCCGGTTATCAAACTCTAAAAGAGGCATAGATGAAGCACGGAGACATCACACACACACACGCGCACACACACACACACAGTGTTAAATGTTCTTGAGACTGTGCACCAGGTCTTCTTTGACACGCACCTGCTCTGTGAACATCACACACGTCACTGTATAATCACATGAATAGGACTGAATTAAATTTCAATGATGAAGTGGAGAGACAGGAAACAGAATCATCATGGGGAACGGATTACGTGTTTCCATCACAGACGTAGCAGACGAGCCAGGTCTCTGGTAGCGTGTAACAAATTATTGTGTTTATAAAAATACGTTGGTTTAGGGGAAAAAAACAAACATTTACTTTCTTTAAACCTAAACAATTAAAGGAGGAAGTGTGAACATGTTTGAGTATTGGTTAAGAAAAACATGAAATCTGTTGATGCTGTATATATGTGTATTAGATCTCATCCACAGGACATGTGACCCCAAAGCCCCGCCCTCATGATAGGCCGGACGTGATCAGTGTTTCA
This sequence comes from Clarias platycephalus, assembly GCA_030068275.1. NCBI lineage: Eukaryota > Metazoa > Chordata > Actinopteri > Siluriformes > Clariidae > Clarias > Clarias platycephalus. The sequence goes on along the minus strand of JAQQZT010000012.1, from coordinate 6,098,960 downwards.
GCTTGGTGTGACCCAAAGTGTAGACTTTCAGCTTTAATTCAAGGCGGATTAATAAAAACATCACGTTACCTGTTTACAAACTTGAACAAAGTCTGTCTATTTTCACAGGCTCATAAGTAACTTAGTCCTTTTTATATTTATACATTATTTTATTATTTTACAAATTAAGGAGATCCGCTTTAGATTCTGACTGCAGCATTTGACTTGTTCTTCTTTCTTTTTTTTTAATTGTGTTTACAGTAATTAAACACTGTTATTTTAAGAAAGTACAAGTGTGTGTGTGCTTGTGTGTGGAATTATGTGGCAAATGGATGTAGTATTATTATGAGACCTGTGAGAAAAATACATAATGATATTTTTCATAAACAAAAAAAAATAATCACTTGATTAATAATTTTGAAAAAATAAATACATAAATAAAGAAGCAAATCCAAACAAAAAAATCTTTGATCTTTTTTAACAACTATTAAAAAAATTATTCACAAATATTAAAACATACAAAACATTTAGCTATTAGTGATAATGGATTTTTTTTTATCATTTAATCTCTTTCAACCTTTGTCTTAATTTTAAAGGTTTTTTTTACTTTTATCATAATTTGATCTTGTAATCAAAACTATCTCGCCAAACAATAAATGAAAATAATTAAATAAAGAAGTTGATTAATTGCATTAAATTAAAAAAAAAAATCTTAAAAGTAAGCAAATTAACATTTTGCTTAAATATTATGGATAATTAACAAAAGAAGAAATGTGATTTAGGTCATGTAGACAAGTGATAAGACTTGATAGAAAACATAGCAGCAGAATAAACAAATAATAAAAAAAAACCTCAATCATGTCCTTAATTCAGCTTGCAGAGAGAGAGAGAGAGAGAGAGACAGGTACAGAGAGAGAGAGAGAGAGACAGGTACAGAGAGAGAGACAGGTACAGAGAGAGAGAGAGAGAGAGACAGGTACAGAGAGAGACAGGTACAGTGAGTGAGAGACAGACAGGTACAGAGAGAGAGAGACAGGTACAGTGAGTGAGAGACAGACAGGTACAGAGAGAGAGAGAGAGAGAGAGAGAGAGAGACAGGTACAGAGAGAGACAGGTACACTGAGTGAGAGACAGACTGGTACAGAGAGAGAGAGACAGGTACAGAGAGAGAGACGGGTACAGAGAGAGAGACGGGTACAGAGAGAGAGACAGACAGGTACAGAGAGAGAGAGACAGGTACAGAGAGAGAGAGAGAGAGAAAGGTACAGAGAGAGAGAGACAGGTACAGAGAGAGAGACAGGTACAGAGAGAGAGACAGGTACAAAGACAGAGAGACAGGTACAGAGAGAGAGAGAGAGAGAGAGAGAGGGAGGATGTAAGGTAAGGTGAAGGTAAACAGCCAAGCAGGAGGAGATAATGAAAGAGATTGTGAGAAGAGTGAGAGGATAAAGACCGAGAGAAATGGTTATAGTGAGTGAATACTGTATGTTCGGTGTGTTTTCTGACTGCATAAAGAAATGAGATATTTTTTCCTCTCCTGTTGCAGGGCAGCTACCCGGTGTGGGAGGATTTCATCAGCAAGGCCGGGAAGTTGCAAGCGCAGCTCAGGTGGGTCTTTGTAACGTTCCTGATTATTCACATCTACAGTAGAAATCCTGTCCACCATCTTCCTCATGAGCCGTGTGTGTGTGTGTGTGTGTGTGTGTGTGAGGAAGCCACGTGTCACCTGACCGACAGGGCAGCTGCGTTCTCAGAGAGCTCGTGTATCAACCCTCTCTACTGTCTCATCTTTCACCAGTCAGATTGCTCCTCGTGTCAGCTGGGAATGTTGTTAACCAGCACGCCGAACGTCACCGGTGTGTTCGAAACAGGCGTCTCCCACCCAAATGTTCATCAGCACCGAACGGAGAGCGCTGTCGACACACGTCGACGGATTCTTCTCTTTTTTTTTTTTTTTCACGCTGCAGCCACGAGTACTACGGACTCACGCCAGTTTCACTTTATTTACACACAACACAGCAGGCTGTCAGTACACGCTGTTCCCTCACCTCATAAAACAAGCCTGATATAGTGTATCATTCCATATATGGAATTAAAGACACGCCCACATTGCCCAGCACTAGTTTCCTTATAAGGGGCATGAGAAACACGCCCGCATTTTTATAAATGGGAGTTCGAGACACGCCCACTTTTCAATTTATAAACTCGAAGACAAGGATGACACCGTTTTGGGAAAATAACCAACAGTGGTTTGGTGTTATAAGGCGGAGTTACTAATACTATGGCGATTATTTTCCAATAACAGTATATCAAGAAGTCAGAGCCATGGACTAAAATTTGTGATATTTGATAGCGTTTAATGCTGTGGAATGTTTACAAACATGTTTCTGTCATCATTTATATTTACATTATAGTAGCTATAAACACTCCTTCCCTCACCAGACTTTCTTTTCTTTTCTTTTCTTTGCTGAGTCATCTTATGATGTTACCATGAATTAGGAAAGATCTAAAATGTACTGTTAAAAGCTGTAGATGCTAAGTTTTTTTTTATTATTATTATTTAAAATGCCAGTTGACGTTTCAAGTTGTTTGTTGAGGGAAATCGTATTCAGACGTGCGTGCCGTGTGTTCTCAGGGCTACGGTTGTGGCAGTCGCAGCTTTCCTCGATGCCTTTCAGAAGGTCGCGGACTTGGCGACTGGAAGCAGAGGTAAACCCCTATACACACACACACACACACACACAGACCTGAACTCGTTCACATTAACACGTCTTCTCTCATTGCTCTCCCCTTTCCTCACTCTTCCCACAACTGGCCCTGATCCACTGACAGATCACACACACACACACACACACACACACACACACACACACACACACACACACACACACGGCCTGTTCCTCTTACACGATGAGTTACAACACGCTCAGAGTGTGAAGTGCGCGGCTTTAGGTTGACACGCAAGCTACAAGCATGACCAGGCCAAGTGCCTCAGTTATCACGGCCATAAAGAGTTATCATCAGACATGAAGAGTTAAACAGCAGAATAAACCAGCGTTTAACAAAAATAAATCCAACGGATTATCATCTGAATCAAAACTCGTATCTCGTTACATCGCACAGACGCCCTGAAGCCTGAATGATTTAGCGTCATGATGGAGCTGCGGCTGATTTCAGAGCTGCACTCTACTGTCACATATATTTATTTAAATATCTGTTTTTATATGATTTATATTTTTAATTCAGTTATTATCATATCGATTGTGTTTTTTTTTTACATAATTCATTTTTGATGATGTTTTTGTCCTTGTATTTAGTTATAATATATAATCTTATATTAATGTGTCAATTATTTTATTTATTTATTTTTTATGATTTTCCAATCATTTGGTTATTAGATTTTTATTTTCATATAATTTTTTTTTATTATATTTTTTTACATGATTTATTTAATTTATACTTTCCGTCATGGGACTTTTTTTAAAACACAATTTAATTGTGTGATTGATCCCTTATGTTTTTCACATTATTACTTTCTTTACATTATTGTTAAATAATTTTTTTTCTCCCAATAAAAAAAATACATTTGTACAAGATTTTTTTACACATCATTTTCACAATTTGATTGGTTTTATTTATCACATTCACATGTTGTCTCACATGCTAGGTTTCAGATGCACTTTAATGTTTGTTCCAAAGCGTCACATAAAGTGTTGGGTGTAACGTGTTACAAAGTAAGTTTTTGGTGTAACGAGTAATCTAACACGTTCGGTCCGCCGTTTAGGCGGTTGTTTAGTTATATTTCCAAAAATGTAATCCGTTATTCAGACAATTTATGTAATCCGTGAGCCAGACAGCAGGGATTATGTTAATGTTCGTGTTTGAGAAAGTCGTCCTACAAGCCCCGCCCCCGCCTCTGATAACCCGCCCCACTCTGTTATTCCTGTTATTATGTTGGGCCAAACTTCGCTGAGTGATGATGGTAGAATAATTATAAAGGTCTTGACTAAAACAACATGCATGAGGAATCACGAAGGAGTTTTCATTTTCTGCAATGGAAAAGTACTCAAACTAGTTACGTTTATCAGAAAGTAACGCTGTAATGTAACTGATTACTTTTTAAAGAGAGTAATTTTGTAATGTAATTAGTTACTTTAAAAAGTAACGTCCCCCAACACTGGTCACATGTAGGTGAAATGTACAGTATGTGCTAGTTCCATACAGGTCAGAGACGCAGATTAGGGCAAGTGTGTGATTAAAGTTTGGACAATACTGAATTATAAGATTTCTTTACTTGTAAGCTTCACTAGTGTCATAGCTCCAACTCAAAACCGATGGATCTAGTTTAAAGGTGCAGTAGTGGAATTTTAAAATTCTTTATTAACTGCCGCCCCCCCCTATCCAAACCCCCCCCTCCAAAAAAAAAAAAAGCAATGGTTTATGTTGTGAACTTACCAGAAGTTTATTACATATACACTATACGGCCAAGGTGGTGCATCATGAACATTGGTGAAAATAAATTTTTTGAGCATGTCACCTCTTATATCTTCCGAATCGTTCATTCTTTTCTCACGTGACTCCCATAGACACTATGCAGCGCAATAAATTCAAAAGAACGAATGACTCGGACTAGAAGACTCACTGAGAAGAACCGCTCAATTCTGTTTCCTGCGCGCTGCACTGCATAGCGTCTATGAGAGTCACGTGACAAAAGAACGAACCATTCAGACTAGAAGACTCAAAGGTAACTACTCATTTCTGTTTCCTGTACATAACCTACGGAGGTTTTGCGATACTTTGCACATGCGCACATAATCACTCTCCGAGACTACTCGTTCACATTAAAGACTCAGAAGAATTTAAATCGATGTTACTGTATAGAACAGGACACGTTGTGTGAGTGCGTAAGTGTGAGAGAGTGAAAGAGAGAGAGAGGGTTATTTTAAACTGAGATGTGCAAATGAAGTGCAGAGAACTCTTTTGCAAGTGAGGTGTGGCTATGAAGTACAGCTTGCACGCTGACTAGTCCAAATTACAAGCAAGGAAATACAGAAAAAAAAGCTCCACTGCCATTTTACTTTCTCTCTCTCTCTTTCTCTGTGCGCATGTGTGCACTTTTAGGAGGTTGCCAGGCTTCAGTGAATGTCTGTCTGTATGCTGATCTCATTCATTCTTAATCCGTTCCTGTGCTCAGTGTATTAAGTGTGTGTTAGTGCTCTCTCTCTCTCTCTCTCTCTCTCTCTCACTCTCTCTCTCTCTCTCTCTCTCACTCTCTGCATGCACACTGTTAATTAGTGATGAGGAGCCTGAAACCAGAGCTCGTTAGCGTAAATCAAACAGCATCATTTAACAGGGTGAGACCAGTAAAGAACAACCGAGCCTCCTCCTGCCCTGCTGAGTCGCCTGGGCACGAGCTGGCGAGCCCGCTGACGGACACATCTCAAATCATTCACTGCCAGGGGTCGTAGCCAGGCCTTTTACTACACACTGGCCAGGGTAGACCCGATGAGTCTGTCAGGGTGGAAATCTAGGGTGGGGCAAAATACTCATCCACATACGAAGAAGATTACTTAATTGCAAACTACATTTTTTTTTAATTTGCAGTTTGCCATTTAAAGTTATGTTACATGTTATGGCAGACTGATAGACTGATAGATAGATAGATAGATAGATAGATAGATAGATAGATAGATAGATAGATATTACAGACACTATCAATAGATATTATACATTAGACATACAGTATATAGTTATAATACTATACTATATACCATACTGTAATTAGATTCTATAGAGAGAAATTATATAGTAGATAAATACTGTTGATGCTGTACATCAGTTAGGTTATATAGATACATACAATAGATAATATACAGTAGATGGATACACACTACAGATACTATAGATACTATGCAGTAGATAAATACTGTAGATTTTATAGAGAGATACTATATAGTTGATAGATCAATATTATTGACATTATACTTTAGATAGATTATATAGATACTTCAGATAAATGTTATTGATAAATACTACAGATATATACAGTAGAAAGATACTGTACATTTTATAGATACTGTACTATGTAGTAGATAGAGACTATATATGGATAATATATGTAGATACTGTACAATAAATACAGTAGATACTATAGGTACTGGAAGTTGTAGACTGGAAGTCTCAGACATACTCGTGTCGCCCATTCATACTAATTAGAACACTAGGCCACGCCCACAGAATCCATGTAATTAATTTGATCACATTCTTATGAAAATACTGTAAAATGCTACACGTTAATGATTAAAGGTGTTAGTAGGATGAAATCAGTCATAACATAAATGGACAGTAATCAGAGAAGCGTGACATAAAGACTCGGGTGAAAGTTCACGGCTCTTATTTTAACAAGGCTGATTCACACAGAACTGTAGATGAAGCATAAAGCTATGCAGGGTATGATAAGACCTAGCAAATGTGCATTCCCCATATATGACTGCTAGGTGTGTGTGTTAGGAGGGGGGGTGGCGGTGGTATATACAGTGTGTGAGTGTGGGTGTTGGATTCCTTCCCTCAGTATTTATAGAGAGCATGTGAGACACTTCATACTGTCTGACCCATATGCAGAAAGAAGGTCCTTCTATACACACACATAACCTGCATTTTTGAGCTGCCAGAGATGAGCTCTGTGTGTGTGAGAGTGTGTGTGTTGGTCCCCCAGCTGTCCTCCTTAAAGGTCAGCGCACAGCATGCATCACAGTAGTGCCTCCTAGTGTTGGTTAGTGTGTGTGTGTGTGTGTGTGTGTGTGTGTGTGTGTGTGTGTGTGTGTGTGTGTGTGTGTGTGTGTGTGT
>JAQQZT010000012.1:6065898-6075898 GCA_030068275.1 Clarias platycephalus | reverse complement strand
TGTGTGTGTGTGTGTGTGATTAGGACTGGGCCCGGCCGGGTCCGTATGACCAGCCGATGGTGAACACCCTGCGCAGGGTGAAGGAGAGAGCGCGGGAGAGCGGTGAACAGTGCGGCGGCTCCAGAGACGAAGCTCACAGATCCAGCCCCAACTCCAGCACTCACAGTAAACCCAGGGTGAGCAAACACAACACACTCCTCACTAACGTCACCAACACACTCCTCAGGCCCTCAGAAAACGACTGAGAGTGACTACATGGTGTAAATCGATCACGGAAAAGGGGCGGGGCTCCCAGGGTGCGCTTTTGACCTTTGTCACGTGTTTGTACTTTGCACAGTGACTAATCCCTAAGTTACTAAGTTAAATCTGAGGTTCTGTTTCTGAAAGGTAGAGATGACTGCGAATTACTTACTTGAAATTTCTTTTTAACTCCATAAAGGAAGTGAAGATCAATGCAGGTCCAGGTTATCGTGCAAGAATTCCACATATAGGCTGCAGATTTTATTTTCGTTAACAAAGAAAAATACATAATATTTCGACATAATCTTCTTGCTTTTCAACACACTTTGGTGTGTTTGCGCTGTTTTTACTTCTTCATCTTCATCCAATGACGTGAGATCAGCACTATAGTGAGGATGCTTCAACACCTCAAAAAAAGGTTTTTACAGAGTGTCGACAGCGTGTGCAGAAGTGTGCAGACGTGCATCATCACGTGAGATCACGACGTCCTCGGATATCAGTCGTCCGTGTTTAATCCGAAGTTTAGTCTTCAGCTCCTCAATAAGCGTCTCACTGTAACGAGCACTGATGATCGTCGAACCTTTTTCCTGATAATGTTCCAATACTTCTGGCCCTTGAGATGAGAATCACAGAAAACTGTAAGCGTTGATGAATTTTCATGCTGATGGTCGACTTTTTAACTTTTTCTCGGTCGGCGATTGAGGATGGATCCGTGTCTCGTCACCGGTAACGATTCTCTTTAAGAAACTTTCACCTTCTTTTAGAGTATCGCTACAAATTGTGTTTGCAGAAGTCCAAACGCTTCTGTTTACGCTCTTACTAGAGTCGTTTCAGCACCAGGTACACCCTAAAACGACGAAAAATCGAATCACTGCACACTGATCTTCTTCCGTGCAAATCATAAGTGGGGCGTCTTCCATATTTGTTCGCACCGCAGTTACAGATGAACTGATGTAGCACGTTCACACCTGCACAGCAGAGACTCTTGGGGAGACGGGAGCCTCGAACGGGAAGCAGCCAACGGACGTTTTAATATAACCAGAGGGCGGATCATTTTAAATATATATTATAAATGCACTCTATTATACTGTGTTTAAGAAGTCACCATACTGTCTGCTGTTTTATCTTTTTGTAGTGTCGTGTTCATTTAAAACCCGTAGTCCTAAATAAAGGGCCTTTTTCTTGCAAAATGCGTTCTCTTCATTCCCAAGTGGTTTTATAAATCATCAACACTGATATGGAAAACATCCCATGACACTATAGATATCTGTATATCATCTGATATTCACAAACCGTCTCTGTGTGTGTGTATGTGTGTGTGTGTGTGCTGCAGGACGAAGCTCACGAGGAGCTGGCCGTGTGTCTGTCTCGCGGTCTGTCGCTGGATATACCGCGCAGCAGCCGGGAATCCGTTCAGGGATCCAGCGGCTACAGCACACAGACCAACACACCCTGCTGCAGCGAGGACACCTACAGTGAGTGTGTGTGTGTGTGTGTGTGTGGTTTTTACTGTACATTACCACCATGATGTAAGAATAGCCTTAAGAGCACTGAAATATCCCTTCTATTGCAACATTAATATGGATTTTGCTTTATTACTATTTTTATTTCCATTTTCACTAATAAGCTCCGCCCCCCCCCATTTAAATTACACAGGAAATGACCTTATAGTTCTCATAGTTGTAGATGGAGTGTGTAAGTAAGATAACATGGCTTTTGATCTATATGACGTTTCCATGAAATCCAGATCCTCAAGGTCAGATTGTTGAAATATTATCAGTTATTAACTGTTTGGTGCTCTGCTTGCGCCATCTAGTGGTAAGAATAATCAAATATGAACAGAAAAAAAAAGGTTATTTATTTTTGTTATTATTTTGAACATTTATTTATCTATTTCTTTTTCTGTCTGTAAACAAAATATCTTGATCTGTCTGTTTTTATTTCCACAGTATTCGATTACGAGTGCTTGCCAGCGGGCGGAGACCACGACAGCGAGTCGCAGGACTGCGAAGGGCCCGTCTCGTCCCTCCAGCACACAGACATCATCACCCAGTCGTACCGGAGGACTTTGCCAGTCAAGCGGCCTTCCCCCTGTGGGCCGGTCAGCATCACGCCGGGCGTGGCCACCATCCGGCGCGCGCCTACTTCGAAGCCGAGCCTGTGGCGCGGGCCGAGCGTCCACGGGCCGATCCCGATCAAAACCCCCGTCATTCCCGTCAAGACCCCCACCGTGCCCCCGGCACTCTTCGGCGAGGACGCGGAAAAATCCAGCGACCCTTCGCCATCACCCACACAGCTGACGCCCGACCCCGTCGGCCTATCGGAGGCTCCGGACGAGGCAGGGCCCGGCGAGCATGAGGGCGGCGTGCTGACGTCTATTCGCCGAGGAGTGAGCCTCAAAAAAGCCACGACCAACGACAGATCCGCTCCCGTCCTGGAATAAAGAGCGCCGACGAGCGGCCTCGACCAATCAGAACTCGCCGAAGTCGGGGAGATCTTTAGTGCTTTTTAACAGTGCTAACGTCGTCACGTATAGGATGGGTAAAGTAGTAACGTATGTCTCCCCAGTGATTCAGTATATCTATAAACAATACATAAAAAGACGAGATGTTATAAACGTTATACCGCCGTAATACGTACGTTACGCAGCAGTGACATTTAGTGGCTTTGTACATACAAGACCCAGACTATCCGGTGTAGAGTGTCTGACTGTTGATTGTATTTCTAGATCTTTCTCCGCTACCAGCCCATCCTTCTGTAGGTGCCAAAACTTTTGCCTCGTACTGTATTTTCTTTAATATTAACTCGAGTCAGGAATCGCAGAACCGCAATCAGAGCTGCGCCGGATGTGGAGAGCGTGCGTGTGGGTTGTTGTTTCGTTTGTTTGTTTACCTCGTGTCAGCTGTGTGGGGTTCGAAAGCCTCGCAAAACTGAAGCAGTTCCTGATGAAGTCTCTTTTATTAAATTAAATTTTTTTTAAATTATTATTTAGGGGTGGAAAAAAAAGACAAATAGCTGTCTCTGGAACGTCGTACACCTCTCAGCTGATGCATGGTATCCTCTCCGTCGACGCCGGTCTAGCCGCGCCGTAGCGCGTGCATCGACCTCCGTGAAATCAGCAGGAAGAGTCGCGCGTTTAACAGTTGTGCTCGTGCATGCAGCCCACACATCACACACCTCGGGAGCAGACGCAGAGTCTAATCGCTGACTGTTATATCACATCCAGTCTACGTCTACTCTCAGACGGCTAGCTTTTAACTCCCGGAATGACGTCATCACTGAAACCCCAAGCCTGAGTAACTGGACTAGGATTTCACAAACAGAATGATGCAACTTATTTGTAATCCTTATAACTACAGAATAACACACGCAGTGTCGTGCCATTACCGTGTTTTCTAATTACAGCACATCTCAAAGTGTTTTATTCTTTCACACCGCAGCAGCAGGTTTAATACTTAATAAGTCAAACACTTTTCGTAATGTTTCGAGTGAAAAATCAGTCCGTGTCATCACTTACGTTATAGCTTTTCTTTTCTCTCTCTCTCTCACTTTCTATCCGTCTTTCTCTTTTGTTAGTTCAGTTTTATAAATCCTGAAAAGTTTCAGCTCTCACCCTGGAGACTCATTTCTGTAAATTATAAATGAAGATCATCTCATAGAAAACTTCACCGCGTCAATAAGTGCACTTTGATTTAGTCTGTTCAACACGAACCGCGCGATCCCTGCAGAAACTGTTACTATAGGAACAGTGACACGTTAGAACCTGAGCAGCCGTACAGAATCGGATCAGAACCAGTCAGATTAGAGAATTCTACAGCATTACGGGATAGTTGCATTTCACGTGGACGTTTTTGGCGTCTGATGATTGGACTAAAGCTGCGGGATTTTCGATTGCACAGAATGACAGTAACACAGTTATGAGAGTTAAAAAACTGCTACACTAATGCACTTATCCCAGCGTCTCACTAGCGCCATCAAGGTTGAAACTTTGCTCAGAGCGTCTGAAACGCTGGCCTCCCAGGAACTCCTTCAATGGCTTTCCAAACATGAGGAAATAGCTTGGGGCCGGTACTCATCACCGTCCTGTGCTTGAAGATCGGGTTCCACAATTTTTATCACACGTCCCAGGTTTGACTTCACTTGAACGTCACTGGAAAGCTCGAACCAAATCATCATCTTCGTCATCTATTAACCTGAACAGAAACACGGGAGGTCATTGAGACATGAGACTAAGCTCGACTGTGGGGTTTAAAATCAGGATTGTGAAGATTTAGTGGTTGGCTGTAAATCAAGCTTTTAGAAATAATCCCTAACAACAAGAAGGAGTCTCACAGTGGTGTAACTGAGTGTGTCAGATTCAGCACCGAAGTAGCACAAAGCCTCTTCAGTGAAACACCCGCATCTCCCGTCATCTCTCTCTCTCTCTCTGACCATCTCAGGATCTTTCCATTCAGAAGATTTGCTTTTACCTCAACATTAACCATCAACGTTTTTTTTTCTTTTAACAAAAAACGTTATCAAAGTGGTCCAGTCTTGAGGTATTGACTTTTCAGTTCTTTACATGTACTGTATTATAACTTTATACATCAAGTAGTACAAGTGCAAGTAAAAGAGAAGTATTTGGGCTGATGGAAAAAAAAAAAAGTCATGTCAAATGTAGTGAATCAGACAACATGCTTGTTTTTGTTTGTTTGTTTTTGCGTTAGCACCAGAGCGTCACGGCTCATCACTGGACGAGAAAAATTACAGCTACTAGTAGTTTAGCATCATGACGTTTTAGTGTGTATGCAAGCAGTATTATTGAGTAACAGGATGAACATGATGTGAATCAGGCCACGCCCCTTACCTGACCCGCTCCTAGGTATGATTTCACATGATGCTTAACTTGTGACTTAAAGCTTGTCTGATCCACTACATTTGGACATTTGTGTGAGGTTTTTTTTTTTTCATACTCTGTCTCATTTTTTCCGAATGTAAATTCTCCATACATCTCTAAATCTCCGGGTCCGAGTCGTCGTGTTCTCTCTGATGTATAACTTTTAGGCCCGGGTGAGATGTTCAGGCATTTCAAAGGGTCTAATCTAGAATGTTCTACTTAGCTGATGCCTTACGCATATGATGCTGAACATCTGTGTGTGTATGTCTATGTATATAAATCTATATATAAATTTACTTACTATCTGCAGAGATATTGTTCCTGAACTGTAAATGTAGCTGCTCCATCAGTGGCTCATGTTTCTGAATGTAAAGATGGGACTTAGAAGTGGTTTGGATATAAAAAAAAAAAGAAAAGATTTGCAGTTTTGCTGAGTGCTTCAAGTTCTGGAGTCCGTGCTGTTTTAGCTAATAAAATATTAAACGCTAAGGTGTCGAACGTTCATCTGGAACCATGTGGTTATTTAAAAAATAAAAACCTGGGAAATGGAGATAAAATCTGAATCAAGGACAATTCAGTTCAAGGAAATAAAAAAAAGCTGTGTATAGTTTTAAATGGTCAGGTGTCCAGACTTAGCATGTTAGCATGTAAGTTACACTTAAAAAGATGTGTGAAGATTCCGGTGTAAAATGGACTGGTCTTCGATTCAGAATCTATTCAAACTTTTTTTTTTTTTTTAATTAGTTCAGTCAACTTTTACACCACAGTTTATCGAATAATAAATATAACAATAGAGAGGTAAATTTTCTAAAGAAAATGCTGTGGCAAAACAGTGGAGTAATGCTAGCAACATGCACTCTAGCATATTGCTAGCAACATCATTGTCAGAATGTCACATGATGCTGATGTACTTAGCATAGTGCTAGCAACATGCTAATCAGCTAAACGTCATGCTAGCAACATGCTAATTTCAGTAACATCATGCTAGCCACATTCTAATCATGTTTTAGCGAAATGCTAATATAGTTAGCATCATGCTAATATAGTTAGCATCATGCTAGCAACATGCTAATATAGTTAGCATCATGCTAGCAACAGGCTAATATAGTTAGCATCATGCTAGCAACATGCTAATATTGTTAGCATCATGCTAATGATATTGCTAGGGGGCGTGGCTTATGAGCATCATGATAAATGCGAAAGACTGATTGGTTGCCTGAGTTAAATGAGCCCTTACCCGTGTCTCTATGACAATGGGATCCACAGTTAGGTTCAGTTTCAAAGTTCCATTATATGTTATATAAATGCCCTGCTGGGGCATTTTCCCGGCCACCCCTTGTGATGTCAAGTCCCCTATTCCTGAATAAGCCGAACGATTTGACACCTCTTTCATGTGTCTACAACAAATAGTACAGGACTAGTTACGTGACAAAATCTCCATTATAAGTCAATGGGGCAAATTTTGGCATCTCGTGCGCCCCAGGAGTAAAACTAATACCCTTGTGCGGGGTGTGTTCTGACACAGCATGCAAGCTTCTTCAAAAGATTTCTATCAAATTCTTGCTCTGCACTAAAATCCATCAAAGTCGGTATCAATGTTAAGTCTATGGGATTTATTGGGGGCAACAAACCGCCCACCCCTTAAAAAAAGTCTTATTACCCCAATCCAGAATAAGCCGCACGATTTGAAACCTCTCTTATGGGTGTACGACAAACGATACGGTACTAGTTACTGTACGTACCAAAGTCCACATTACAGGTCAATGGGGCAAATTTGGGCACCTGTTGTGCCCCGGGGGTAAAACTAATACCCTTGTGCGGGATATGTTCTGACACAGCTTACAAGTCTCTTAAAATGTGTGTAAATTTTATCTTTCTATGAAATTCTCGCTCTGTGCTAGAATCCGTCAAAGTTTCTCATTATTAAATCTATGGGATGTTTAGGGTGATACAATTGCCCCCCTTGGGGGCAATTTACCCCCCCACCTTTTTACAAGTCATACCACCCCATTCCCGAATGAACCGCACAATTTGCCACCTCTTTCTTGGGTCTATGACAAATGGTACGGGAATAGTTATGCACCAAAATCCCCATTATAATTCAGTGGGGCAAATTTGGGAACCTCTTGTGTCCCGGGGGTAAAACTTATACCCTGCTGCGGGGTATGTTCTAACACAGTTTGCAAACCTCTTTACATGTGGTAAATTTGAGACTTCTACAAAGTTCTTGTTCTGCACTTCAATCCATAAAATTTGGTCTCAATGTTAAGTCTATGGGATTTTTCCCCCCATTATGTCAATGGGGCAAATTTGAGCACCTCTTGTGCCCCAGGTGTACAACTTATACCCTTATACCTTAGTGCTGTAGAACTTAATTGAAAAACATCACACTGTGTGTAAATCATATCAATCCGCAGCTCTGCTATAAATGTTTCCTTTTACATCCACACAAATAATCTGGCTTCATTTCCAAAAGTAAAAGAGAAAAATTATAATAAAAACAAAAACATTAATTTATTTGATATAGGTTTTTATTTGAATCATAAGCACACTGAGTGCATTATATTTCTGTACAGTCTACAATTACACCCCGCTCAAACTGCCACACACACACAGAGGCACTCCTGATCCACTCCAAAGTTTGAATAAATCCAGAAAAGTGAAAGTTTTTGCTTAAATTAGCGACCTGGGTCAAGTCATTCCTTTTGAACCTTAAACACTAACAGGTCAGGGTGAGTCTTCCATTACTAAGTGCGCCCATTGAGTGTGTGTGTTTTGTAATGCAGGGGGTATCACACGGGGGGGGTGGGGCTCTCACATGGGCCTCTCTCTGGGGCGGGTCACAAACTGCCACCACAGTGGCGGGAGATCGCCCTCCTTGCGTGCAGGAGGAAGAGCCTCGGTCCTGGGGCCATCGGCTGGAGTTTCGTCCTGCAGCTGCTTCACCTATGAGGCACACACACGGGTGTGTTAGAGCGCATTAACTAATCGTTTCAGCCATCAGTCATGTCATATAGTAACAGACCACAGTGAGGGAAATGTTATTTAAAACACCAAGTAAAAAAATAAAAAGGACAAAAAGGTCTGGAGTTCTTTAAAAATAAATATTTAATTAAACATGTAAAGCTCTGGTGGAGATCATGTCATGTTAGTGTCCTGTGTATGTGTGTGAGAGCAGATACACACCTCCTTGTCCCAGCTCTGAGCTCGGATCTGCTTCCACTGCTCTCTCTTTGAAAAGTAATCAGGGAACTCGGCCTTCTCAGAGGGGTGCCAGTGATCCAGAACCCATTCAGGAACCTGAACAACAACAAAAACACAATCAGGAACAAAATCTACAAATCAATCAGAGAGGCTTCTTCTAGGTAACACACACACACACGCACATTAACCCATGACATCACTTATATATCATAGGTCCAGTTGTTGGTTCACAATCGCTTGGTTTCACACAGCTAATGCACATTTTAACCTGATCTAAGAATATGTACTCGTAAACACTTGCGTAAAGGAAGAAGTTGTTAAAGCTAGGTGTGTGTGCAGGAACCGCAGGAATCACCGAGTATGGAGGTTAATCAGGTTACAACAATTTTTTGTGCATCACATCCGTCTGGTTCACTTCCTGTAATGGATTTCCCAGACCCTAAGCTACATCTAGGAGTTAACATACAAATCTGATGAGGGGTCAGTTTAGATGGACGTCCATGTCTTGGTAGGTTTGCAGTCGTGCCGTACTCTTTCCATTTTCTGATGATGGATTGAACAACGCTCTGTAAGATGTTCAAAACTTGGGATATTTTTGCTTTTTATAAGCTAACCCTGCTTTAAAAACCTCTCCGCAACTTTATCCCTGACCTGTCTGGTCAGGTTCATCCCTTGGGCTTCACGATGCTGTTTGTTCATAAATATTCTCTAATAAACCTCTGAGGTCTTAAATTCAACAAAACAGCTGTATTTATACGGAGATTAACAGGTGGACTCTGTTTACTAATTAGGTGACTTCAGAAGGCAATTTTTAGTCAGGGGTATCAGAGTAAAGGGGCCGAGTACAAATGCACAGCACACGTTTCAGATTTTTATTTGGAAAAAAAAAGAAAGAAAAAAAATTACCAACCATTTATCATTTTCCTTCGGCGTCACAATTATGTCTCATTTTGTGTTGGTCTGTCACATAAAACCCCAACAAAATACATTTACTTTTGTATTTTTACTCCAATTTTCTTTTTTTACTTTTATTCCACTACATTCTACAGCCAATATCCGTTGTTATTGTTAGTCTTTCGATTGTTCAGCTCACGTTGAGGGCTCGCCACAGCGAATCATCGATCCATTACGTTGTCGATTCGATTTCTCTTGTGATATTATAAATATCCCAATTCGATATAAAAAAAAAATTCTAAGCTTTCATTAGGAATAATTTGCTCCTCCTACAGGAGACGCAATGCTGCCTGCCAATGTGTGAACAGTTTAGAGCGCCACCTGTAGGATCATAGAAGACTGACACCATTTTTACCACCTCAAATGCAAACGTATATAAATTTAATTTATTTAAAAAAAGAAATAAATGAGAATAAATTTTTTTCCTCCCGTCTCTAATAACTATAGAAGTGTGTAGTATTTAAGGCAGGAATTTTGCCACCTGATGAGTAATACAGGCGTTAGAAATCAGAAACGGGTTTGGTTGCAGGCAGAGAGACAAAAACAATATCAGGGCTCGAAATTAACTTTATTTGGTAGCACTGGTGCTCCCAACTTCAAAAAGTTAGGAGCACCAGCTAAAATTAATGAGCACCACAACTACAAATTCTATATTAACAGATTTCTTTAATTTGAAAACAACACCAATCAACACTAACAACAAACAGCTACAACAAATCACTGAAG
>JAQQZT010000012.1:6049242-6065798 GCA_030068275.1 Clarias platycephalus | reverse complement strand
CACGGCAACAATTACATGCACTCGCACCAATGCTCCCAAATATATTTTGAGGTCGCATAGATGAAATTTCGGGAGCACATGCGACCAAAATGGTCGCAATTTCGAACCCTGAATATGCTCACAAAACAACATGCTTCATCTGTCTCTTTTTATTATAACTATGGAAAAGTTATTAAAAAAAGTTAAAAAGCTAATGAGAGATGATAAAAGCCCTGTACTTTTGATACTTGAGGGGAAGCCGAGACTCTACCTTGTAGCACTCGTATCTCTCGTAGGAGGTTCCCCCGGGTGAGTCGGGGAACAGGTAGGGCTGAGGATGCTGATTGGCCCAGAACTCCTCCTCTGCGGCTTTGAGCAGCTTGGACGCCTTCACCAGATCCTTCTCATTCTTATGCTCATCGAAGCGAGCCCTCAGCGTGCAGGCGTAGAAACGGTACTTATCTCTGAAACGACAAGGAGCATCGCCGGTGAGAAGACGCTCGAGTTACTGTCGCCGATTATTTTCTGATTCATGTAACATACTAAACACATGTGAAGCTGTTCTGCTCATATAGAAAACCAAACACCTTCTGATCAATTAAAACGAACAGTTCTGCTGTATAAAAGGGGTAAACTAGGAAAATAACAACTCCCGATACCATATTATCACAACACATGAGTGCTGAATCGATTATAATTCCGATGCTAATAGTATTGTGATTTTTATCCAATGTTATATTTTTTCACTGATTGTTAAAATTTTAAATCTTTTTAAAAATATTTATTTTAAAAAAATTTAGGATTTATTGAATCTAGCACGTTCCTTATATCGTTCGTTTTCTTAATTAAAAATCAAATGCAGCATTTAAACAATACAAACCAACTTCAAATACAAGAGTTTAACTGTTACATTTTTATCTAAATTAAATTCAACCGATCTTAAATCTAAATTAAATTCAACCGATCTTAAATCTAAATTAAATTCAACCGATCTTAAATCTAAATTAAATTCAACTGATCTTAAATCTAAATTAAATTCAACTGAACTTAAATCTAAATTAAATTCAACTGAACTTAAATCTAAATTAAATTCAACAACAACAAAAAAGCCACATTGTAATTATTTCTAATCAAGCTTAGCAAATAATTCACTCCTACCACATGGGATGAGAATGTGTAACTAATTCAGAGTGCGCAAGCTGTAGGATTTTAAAGAAATGGTGACGTTACCTCCTCGAATACCTCGGCAATGAGCGTGCAGGTTGAGTGGCGCGGACGGCTTCGAACGTGAGCGATCTTGAATTAATTAAATTATTTAGAAATTAAAGATTTCGCAGTGTTTTGAGGCAGGTGTAAGCATGTGTAATGAGTGGGTTTGATCACAGAGTTTGGAGTAATAGGTGCAACAGCAAGACATTTTTAACATTATATTATCCAAAAAATTTAATAATAATAATAGTTGGTACAGAATCATTTATTTCTGAGGTGGAGTGTCTGATCACACGGGCCAATCAAACTGAAAACCAGACGATTCTGGTCACTGCCCGATCGACCAGTTCATCTTCTATTATAAATGTGAAAATATTTATTTATTTTTTAATCGATTTAGTAGTCAGTGTGGCGAGACTTGAATCACCTCACAAAAGCAATCGGCGTTCAACACTAAATTTATTTCCCCCTACCTCTAGAAAATAATCAGGTTACTAATCCGGTGTTGGAACAGTAACTCGGCATCATCACATTCCTCTATTGTCGATTATTTTTTAAATACGCTTACATTTAGGCATGTGGCAGATACTCTTATCCAGAGCGACCTACAACAGTGCTTAAGTTTCCCCATCATTAGACAGAACCTTACACCGATTCCTCACTTATCAAAATAAACAGCTGAATTGAGCAAGGATGCTCCCTTTAGATATAAAGCCTGTATTTATTCATTAATTTTTAAAATAAATGCATGTTACGGCATCGCTGTTAAACACTAGATTGCTGTGCTGCTAGATGTTTATTCTCCCATCAAAAAAGAAACATAATATCGAACCACTTTCATATCGTGCAGTATCGTGTATCACCGATACGATATTTTTGTCTATATTTCTGACCTGACATTGAGGCACTTCAGCTGCTAAAACTCTCTTATTTTGCGTCTCACAAGCTAATTTAATAAACTAATACTTTTTAAAATGATATACACGTCTTTATGACATTATTACACATATTTTTTGTTGTTATTATTATTATAAATACTGTTTACCGCTTTAGACAATCCGTGTTTTTCGGTTAGCATTAGCTAACGAATGACCTGAACGTCCCTGCACTGGTTAAGCAGTTCCCATATATTAAAACAAACAAAAAAAACGTATTACTTTTAATTTAAAAGATAATTAATGTAAGAACCCAGCAGTACCTGAAGATGCACCAGGACTCGAGGTGCCTCAGAGATTTCTTATAAAGCCGTAAGACTTTCTGCTGGTGCGTTAGGAACGAAGCCATTTTCTAGCTCGCCTCTACTCTGCACCGCGCATGCGCAGTAAGACCGAGCCGCGACAAATAGACTGGACTTACCACCCATGCGCATGCGCAGTGAGATCAACCGGCGACTAGCGAATACGTCAATACTTTCTTCACTAGTGCACTTTGTAGGGCAAATATTTGCCATTTGTACACCTCATATAGTGCACTATAACAAAAATAATAAACAGTTTGTAGCTAAACCATCACGCTCAAGCTTGACGAGGATCGCGAAGGCATATGAACAGTAATAAATGCCCACACCAATATGTGATTGGTTGATTAAATGGATTTAATAGATAGAAGAACGTAGTAGGATGTAAGATTAGCGTCTTAGAAATCTAAGTATATATTTTAAACGCAGTAAAACTGTATACATTTATGTTGTAAAGATGTCTTAATTAACTTCGTGCACTCGTATTTGAGGTATTACAGTACATACATGTTTTTAGGGGAATGGTAAACCAAGCAGTCAGAGTTTGCCACTTCATTGCCAAATATACCATGTCCAACTTTAAATTCATAGGTAAGCATTAAGAGTTAATCTCTGATCTTTGGCATGCATTGAGCTTGGTTACATATTATGATTTATTAGAGGATAAAATGAATAGTGTTTGTGTGTATTCATTCTCATTCATTCAACACACATGGAAATGTATAGCACATGTCCAGTATTATTAGATTCATACTTATTATTAGTATTAGTAGTATTAGTCGTTACTTGCCTATATCTGTGTTTTTTTCGGCTTCAGTATTCGTGCAAAGTGTTCGTGCTAAGATTTCATTCAGTCACCTTTATCTTTGATTACAGCACACACACTGTGGTGTCCAGTTCAGGTGTGAAAGTGATTCCCCAGTTCCACTCTTTCACCATCTGAGTCCTGTAACATGCCTATGCCATCAGGGAAGAAAAACACCTCCATAGACATGTTACACAACCTTGTTATTTAGTACATTCAGGTCGTCAGCTGACTTAATTTTTTTACTGAGTCTAGACCTGAGCATCTGATCAACCCCGGATCATAACACTGTCTCCAGAGGCTTGTACAGTGGACACTATGCATGATGGGTGCATCACTTCTTACCCTGACACGCCGCCCATCGCTGTGGAATCTGGAGTCAAGACCAAATGACCTTTTTTTCCCCATTCAAGTCCAATCTTTTAGCTCCCTAGCAAATTTACAGTAGGTGTTTATTTTTTTTTTTTCTGATTAGACTCACTAATGAGGGGTTTTCTTATGGACACACAGATGTTTAGTCCCAATCCTGTGAGTTCTCATCACACTGTGCGTGTGTATGGAAATGCTCCTACTTGGTTGATTTTTTTACCATGCAACTTCACCAAGCGTTTAAGTGATCTCCATTCACAATTTTTTTTCCCAACCACATTTCTTCCACAAAGTTGATGATTCAGCACTGTCCAAGTTTTGATAATGTCTTGTAGAGTTCCAGTCGTTTCAAATCTCCTTAGTTGTTTTCTTTGCCAGATGCAGCCCAACAATTTGACGCTTCTGAAATGGCGACTTCATATAACAATGTATCATAAAAATACTGTGTATTTGTATGTTATATACTGTATACACAGAATATTAGTAGTAATAGTAGGGGCGATAGTTGTAGCAATAATTGTATTAGTATTTGTAGTGCTTGTAGGTGTAGTATTAGGTGGAGGAGGAATAGGTGTTTTTATAGTCAATTACACACAATCGTTTCATAGATTCATGAACTTTTCAAGAGAACTTCTGGTTCAAAGTGTGTTTTTACAACCTACCAATTAATGCCATCCGGCCTCTTTCCATCTACAGATATCGGTATTAACCTTACCGACCCCATGTTTAGGGGAATATACAGAGGAAACCAGAAACACGAAGGTAAGAAGCAAGCCATTCGCTAACTGCACTTCAGAGTCATTATCGATCATATTGTAAATTCTAATGTCTCTGTTATTTCCTTTCCTCCAGATGATTTCGGGCAAATTGTCGAAAGAGCTCTAAGCGTTGGGGTTCAGAAGGTGTGATTCCTGAATAAATCTTCACTACTACTGGCCTTCTGTGTGTGTCATAGATACATATACATAAGGGATAAAATACTCAATGGTGTGGTATTAATGGAAATTCATCAACGATGGGGTCACTAAAGTTTATTATTTTCCAATAAGATCAGGTTTCATTGCTCTAATACCACAGCAGTTTGTCCACGATTAATTAAACTTCTGATTTATTAAAGAATGACACGCCATCATTTCATCATCCATTTACTCTATAGTTACATCAGTTTTGTTAATGTGGGCGAACTGTAACTATAGAAATGGTAACAGATTAGGATGAGAGCATTAATACACTAAAGTTAAGCGATACTTTCTGACCAGTCGGGTTCAGGAGTTCTAAACGTTCCTGAATCTTTACTGACGTCCTGTCGGGTTTGTTTCAGCTTATGATCACAGGTGGAAACCTGGAGGACAGCAGAGAAGCTCTGAAACTGGCGCAAAGCCGAGGTGAGCTCGAAAACCAAATGCCGTGTACTGTACATACATGCAACACATTTACCATGCAAATCTTTATCTTTGCTCACAATTTGTTGCAATTCTGTGACCTTAAGCTTCAGAAAGGTGATGGAATGATTACTGCTGATGTTAAAATTATGATCTCTCTCTCTCTCTTTTTAGAGGAGTTTTTCAGCACTGTAGGTTGCCACCCGACTCGCTGTGCTGAGTTTGACCAGAATGGACCAGAGCAGTACTTCTCTTCACTCAGAAAGCTGGCCATGAGTAACAAAGGAAAGGTGGTGGCTGTTGGGGAGTGTGGACTGGGTAACACAATTTTTTGTAATTTAATCAACAAGTGAAACTTTCATATATTCTTGATTCATCACATGTCAAGTGGAATAATCTTCGCCTTTTTTTTCCCATTTTAATTTCTATGATTACGGCTTACAGCTCACGAAAAATCAAAGATCCAGTTTCTCACAATATTCCACTACAGTTTAAGATCAATCAAAAAAGGATTTACACTACAGAAAAGTCCTGCTTCTAAAAATTATGTTCAGTTTAATTTTTAATTTTTAGCAAATTCTATGTTTAGTTGTATTGTATTGTATTTTCTAGAATAAGATTTTAATTTGTAGTGTAATTCTATTTTTTTTCTGTAATTTTTCTGTTTGAGGTTGCGGAAATTCGTTTAAACATTTCGCTACGTATCATACCGTGTAAGGTTGTGTGTGTGACGACAAATCAGATTCATTTTGGTTCAAATAAATTTTATTTTACTAGCGTCAGTACTAGTGATGGGAAGTTCGAATCATTTTAGTGACTCGGTTCTTTGAATCTCGTTCATCAAAATGAACTAAGCTTTTTTTGAGTTATTTAGTTCATTTCGTTCTTTTGCTCAGAAATAAAATAAAATGTTGCGTTTTCAATAAAAAGACTCCCAATACGTCTACATACACACATTTTGGCTATAGTTCCAGTAATGAAAATACTACAATGCAGCTAAGGACATATTATAATAAACAGAATGAGTAGCTCACCTCTTATATCTTCTAGTCTGAGTCGTTCGTTATTTTGAATCTATTGCACCGCATAGCGTCTATGGTAGTCACGTGACAAAAGAACGAACGACTCGGGACTTAAAGACTCATTGAGGTGAATCGCTCAATTCTGTTTCCTGTACATAACCTACGGAGGTTTTGCGATGATTTGCGCATGCGCACCCAGTAAAAAAAGAACGAATCACTCTCCGAGACTCCTTCTTCTGAGTCACGTTACAGACTCAAACATTCAAAAACATTTTGGTTAATAAAAATTTCTCACATTTTAAACTCATGTCCCTAATTTTCTTTCCGATTCTGTAAAGCTGCTTTGTGACTAGTACCACTTTTAAAAGCACTATATAAATAAAATTGAATTAATGGGACAAACATCTAGACAAGAAGAGTTAGAAAACACTTATCTGGTTTTTAAACGTCTGTTACTTATTTTTCAGACTTTGACCGGTTGGAATTCTGTCCAAAAGAGACCCAGCTCAAGTGAGTGACATCACTCCGTGTCACGTAATGTCTCCTTAATTACGCTTCTGGTACTGTAATTCCATGAAGAACATGAAACCTTTCCCCTGAGTCACATTCCTTCACACGCAGGTACTTTGAGAAGCAGTTTGATCTGGCAGAAGAAACCAAACTGCCCATGTTCCTGCACTGCAGGAACTCTCACCAGGAATTCCTGGGTAGGTTTTTTTTTGTTTTGTTTTCTAATAATGTGCAGAACAGACTACAGTAATTATCTATGTTAGATTGTCCAAGCAGAGGGTTGTAATTGTGCTGAGGATTTCACTCTTGTCTTTAGACATTATGAGAAGAAACCGTGACAGATGTGTTGGAGGGGTGGTGAGTGTAATGTTTTTGCTAAAATGTAGGCTACAGGGGGTAAAACTGATATCATGAATGTATCTGTTCGCTGGTCGTTCGTAGGTTCACTCCTTCGATGGGAACAAAGAGGACGCGGTTGCTCTGATAGACCTGGACCTTTATATCGGCATTAACGGCTGGTGAGCAAAAGAGTTTTACGTCTTTATGTCTTAAGAATGGGTTTAAACGCAGAGATAAAGGGTATTCCGTCTGTTTCCAGCTCTTTGAAGACGGAGGCGAATCTAGAGGCCATGAAATCGATTCCCACGGAGAGACTGATGATAGAGACAGGTTTGACTAAACAACACTAAACTGAACTGCACCAACATTTGAGATAGCATGAAGAAACACTTTTCACTTCATCGTGTGTGACAACCCACGTTTTTAATGTGAAATCATTATTTTATCACGCTCATCATTCCTAGTCAGCCAGCATACAGGGGACAGTGGATTTGATTTGTTTGATTAGATAACCAAAGTACCAGAGCATCTAAACGTAATGTAAGTCTCTTTCTCCCTCACGATCTCTTTCTGTTTCTGGGCTTCCAGACGCTCCGTGGTGTGGCATCAAAAACACTCACGCAGGATCCAAGTTCATTAAAACAACTTTCCCCACCAAGAAGAAGTGGGAAGCAGGACACTGCCTGAAAGACAGGAATGAACCCTGTCACATCATGTAGGTCACTCAGACATTACCACGGAAACGAAACAGTGCATATTGTACTGACGGATGAAAAACATTTGTAGATTTAGGAATTAAGATTATGTCAGGTCTAAGGTCAGTACAGCGTACAGTATGGTCTGTAATTCTCCTGTAAATCTCCTGGTCTCTTTTCAGCCAGGTGCTGGAGGTGATGGCAGCAGCGAGGAACGAAGATCCGACAGAGATGGCCAACACGATCTACAACAACACCCTGAAAGTGTTCTTCACTGGGAGCTGAAAGCACTGAATGATGAAATAGTGGTCCTGTGAGAACTGAGTTTGTTAAAGCAGTGGATCTTCTGATCTGCCTATGCCCAGGGTTCTCTTATTCACATGTTCACTTGCAGCATCCCAGAGATCCCAGGACTGAACCGTTCACATGGCTGGTGCAATGCTGAAATGTATTTTAATAAATACTTGCTCTATATGAAAAATCACTATTTGACACGTGTTAAGTTCTAACACATTGTAACATGTGACAGTTTACATCATGGTACATGTTTCTGACCTAGAACTAGAACGGCTCCCTTATAATATGTCTAAAACACTGCTTGGTAATAATAAGTATATAAACCTAATTAACTCTAGTGTTATAATTCTTAAACACAGTGGTGCTGGATAAATTGTAAAACCCTGGACAACTTTAGTTATTTGAAAATGTGTACAGGTATAATTATTCTAGAACCCTGATAAACTGGGGTTCTAGACTGGTATAATAAATCTAGAGCACTAGAGGGCTAATGTAGAGCTATAATTGTTTTTGAATGTTAGTCGACTGTAATAGTTCTAGAGCACTGGTCAGGGCTACTAATTCTGGAAACCTGATTGACTATGAGAGTTGGAGTGCACTGGTCAGGTACAGTAATTCTAGACAACTTGACAAAAAGAATGAAAAAAGGAGAATGAAACCTACAGTCGGCAGTAATGTTACCAATCTACTGAATTCCAACCACCGTTAAACAACAAAGAAGAGGAATTTTGTAATAAAGCCCAACAATATTATAATAATGGGGCCTCCGAGTGGCGCGGTGGTAAAGTGCGTCCGGAGATCGCTTGTTCGATTCCCAGGTGAAGCTGTAACCTCTCGCAGCCGGAGGTCTAGAGAGAGCTGATTGGCCGAGCTCTCTCAAAGGGGCAGGATGAGAGGTACTTCGTGCTCCCACATTAATCACGGCTCTACAGCCAATCAGGGGTGTCTGTGAGCTCACGCAAGCGGAAAGAGCGGATAACGCTGTGTTACTCCGCCCCCAATGGTACGTGAGCGAGCAGTTTGAAAAGATGCAGTCAGGTGGCGTCACGTGGTTCGGGGAGGAAACACGGGATAGTCTTCGGCCCTCCCGACTGAGTGGTAGTAGTAGCCTTAATGTGGGAGCCCCCTAGTGACGGGGGAGGAATTGGACACGACAAAATTAGGGAGAAAATCGGGAAACCCCCCCCCCCCAAAAAACAAACAATATTATAATAATCATTATCATATTCTATAATGCTTATCCAGTGTACAGGCTCACGTGGGGCCTGGAGCCTATCCCAGGGGACTTAGGGCATGAGGTGGGGTGACAATCCATCACACACTCATTTACACACTACTGCCATTTTGGGAACGCCAATTAGCCTAATCTGCATGTCTTTGGTTTGTGGAAGGAAGTTTTACCTGAGTATCCGGAATTAAACCCACCAAGCACAAGGAGAACATGCAAACTCCATGACACAGACCTGAGGCAGGAATCGAACCCTCAACTCTGGAGGTGCAAGACGACAGTGCTAACCACTACCACACATTGCTCATTCTCTCACTCTCACTCATCTTCTATACAGCTTTTTCCTGTATTCAGGGTCGTGGGGGGCCTGAAGTCTATCCCAGGATGCTTAGAGCTCGAGGCGGGGTACACCCTGGACAGGGTGCCAATCCATCGCAGGGGGTGCGCACACACACACACACACACACACACTACAGGCAATTTTGGGAACACCAATTAGCCTAATCTGCATATTTTTGGACTGTGGGAAGAAACCAGAGTACTCGGAGGAAACCCACCAAGCACGGGGAGAACATGCAAACTCCATGCACACAGAGACGAGAATCGAACCCTGGAGGAGGTGCAAGAAGACAGTGCTAACCACTACACCACCTTGCGTTAATGATCGTATTATAACAGAGGTGGAAAGAATTATAAAATGTTGTATGTAAGTAAAAGTACTGTTACTTTAGTGAGCTTTTCCTGATGTACAAGTAAAGTTACCATTATCAAAATTTACTCAGAGTAAAAGTTACTGAGTTATGGGATGGGGGATGGAACACCCTTGCATAATAAATCTGTTCCCTTTGTTGTGCTTGAAATCAAAGTGGTCGCTTAAATATGACCAGGGGTTTGCTTCATAAGAATTTGTTGGCATTGCACTTTCAGCTGTGTCTGCATCACTGGGATCTGTTTTGTCCGTCTCCATTCAAGACATTCAAGATTCAAAGAACTTTATTAATCCCAGAGGGAAATTGCTTTTTATTATTATTATTATTATTATTATTGCTGCCTTAATTTATTATTATTATTATTATTATTATTATTATTATTATTATTATTATTGGAACAAAAAAATTAAGAAATGACAAAATTACACACAAAAAAAAAAGAAACATAACAATTAGCAAAACGCAGACAAATTGATTTTTATTTTATTTTATTTTATTTGAGCGTCTTGTATTTTATAAACACGTTTTAAATTAAAGGTTTTATCTTTACTTCCGGTTAGCTGTTGGACTTCCGTCACGCTGCGACTGGAGCGTAATGACGCAACTCCTGAACGCTGCGACGTTCTGCGCGCGCTGCGTCACGGGCGGTTGTAAAACCTCGAGTTCACTTCCCGGTTCCTCGCATAGCAACAGGAGGTTAAAAAAAAAAAAAAAAGGGAAGATGGCGGAGAGCGGAGACCCCCGTGTTTAGGTAAACACCCGCGAGTCAGGACCGGACCACACAGGAGGAGCTCCGGAGGGAGCGGAAGGAGTTGAGGTGAGGTGAGGAGAGGTGAGGTGGAAGTCGTGCTGCGGCGCCATGGCCTCCAACCCCGGCCGGCTGAGTCAGCAGGCCCTGGCGGTGCTGGACGTGGCGCTGCGGGTCCCCTGTATCTTCATCATGGACGCCATTTGTAACTGTCAGTCTGATCCGGCGGAGGGCTGGAGCGGGACAGCGGGACAGGTTTTACTCAGGGTCCTGGGTAAGAGACAAGTCCGTCTGGTCTACTTCTAGATTTTTATTTATTTATTTATTTTAAGTTACTAACTCATCCTTGGGCCTGAACTTCCTGTGAGACACTCAGTCTCTGATCCTCTGCAGCTCCTTTTAATTCAAACTCCAACTGTCAGTTCCCTGATGATGTCATAAGTACTTGTTTGAATTTGCATCAAACCGTCACAAAATGGAACGTTTTTGGATATTGATGTACTTAACATGTGTTTGTTTTTCAGGTATTGCGGTGTGCGGTGTCGTGCTCGTCTTGTCCCAGAAGTCCCTGTTCAAGTTCTACAGCCTGCTCGTGGGCGTGCTGCTCGGATCCGCCGCCGTGCTGCTGAACTACTACGCCACGTCGCACGCGGACTCGCTCCCGCGCGCGCGCCCGGCGCTCTGGCTGGCCCTGGCCGCTCTGCAGCTCCTGTTATCTTCGGGCTACGTGCTGCTGCTCGGCGTCAAGTCGCCGTACTCCACTCTGATGATGCTGGACGTCTTGGTGCCCGTCTCCGGGCTTTTCATGGAGCTTCCCGGGGACGTGAGGCGGACGCTGGCGGTGGTCTCGGGGTCGGTGCTGGGTCTGAACACCGCCGTGTGCCTGCTAGTCCGATTGAAGAGACTGTACTACTCGTGCCGTTACGTGTACTTACTGGTGCGGCACATGTACCGCATCTACGGGTTACAGCTGCTCCTGGAGGACACGTGGAAGAGGATTCGGGTGCCGGACGTGCTGCGGGTTTTCTGGCTCACCCGTGTCGCGGCGCAGGCGGTGGTTCTGATATACGCGGTGAGAACGGGATTGAAAGTTTATTAGCGATTACGAATCCTAATCTCCTTAGAATTAATACTTTCTTTCCTGAAAAACAGGTGAGGGTGGCTCGGGTGGAGGAGAACGGAGAAGACGAGGCCTACGTGACGTGGGACGTGATCTGGGAGCTGTGCAGCAGTCTGATCATCAGCGGCTGCGACTCGACGCTCACCGTGCTGGGCATGAGCGCCGTGATCTCGTCGGCGGCGCACTACCTGGGTCTGGGCGTCCTGGCGTTCATCGGGTCGGCGGAAGACGAGGAGGACCGGCGGCTGGGCTTCGTGGCGCCGGTGCTGTTCTTCATCCTGGCCCTGCAGACGGGGTTGAGCGGCCTGGAGCCGGGCGAGCGCCTGGTGCGCCTGAGCAGGAACCTGTGCCTGCTGCTGACGGCCGTGCTGCACTTCGTCCACGGCATGACGGAGCCGGTGTTGATGGCGCTGAGCGCCTCGCACGTGCAGTCTGTGCGCCGGCACGCCCCCGCCCTCCTGGTGTCCCTGGTGCTCCTGACGCTGCCGGTGGCGCTGAGCGGCATGCTGTGGCGCCGCTACGCGCTCAACACGTGGCTTTTCGCCGTCACCGCGTTCTGCGTGGAGCTGTGCCTGAAGGTTCTCGTGTCGCTCACGGTCTACACGCTGTTCATGGTGGACGGCTACTACGGCACGCTCTGGGAGAAGCTCGACGACTACGTGTACTACGTGCGCTCGGCCGGGAACGTGGTTGAGTTCGTCTTTGGGATCGTCATGTTCGGGAACGGCGCCTACACCATGGCGTTCGAGTCCGGCAGTAAGATCCGGGCATGCATGATGTGCCTGCACGCCTACTTCAACATCTACCTGCAGGCCAAGAGCGGATGGAGGACGTTTGTGAAGCGGCGCGCCGCCGTGCGGCGGATCCACTCCCTGCCCGAGGTGACGGGCAGCGAGCTGCGCGGCGTCGAGGACGTCTGCGCCATCTGCTACCAGGAGTTTGCGTCGTCCGCGCGCGTCACCCCGTGCCACCATTACTTCCACGCGCTGTGCCTGCGCAAATGGCTGTACATCCAGGACACGTGCCCCATGTGCCACCAGAGGGTGTACGAGGAGGACGACGCCCACCAGCGCGCGCCTTTCTCCAACAACAACGGCCAGGCGCCGGCCGCAGACGAGCAGCCGGAGTTCGAAGAGGCCGGAGAAGGCGGGGCCGAAGCGGGCGTAGAGGCGGAGCCCGAAGACGAGCTGCTGGAGGATAATGACAGTATAGAGTACGATGAGGACGAGTGGGGGGCGCAGAGCGCGGCGAGTCCCGTAGAGGAGGACTACATCGACGACGACACGGACTCCAATACAGACTGATTAAAAATAGAGAGAAATTTTAACTTAAGGAAATGATTCAGATCAGGGATTTGCTCTTTTTATGGTGTGAGTGTGGGTGGGTGTGTGCTTGTCTTTTGTCTGTGTTACTTAAAAGGGCTGATTGAATTAAAGTGAACTGAAAGGTGAGTGCATTCCAAAGCCAGGGCTGAACAGTCAGAGAGAGGTTTTTTTTGTTTTTTGTTATCGTCCTGATGAAAGACGTGCGTATGTTTGCTGCTCGACCGAGAGAAATCCTCTCGTCTCCTCTCTGGCTGCCCTGCTTACGCGACGAGAGGTTAAAGGTGATGTGCTACTTACTGTAATCACACAGATTTACCTCTTAATGGCTACTACTGGTCTCTTGTGTGACCTTGCTTTAAGTTTATGTACGTTGTTGTACATGTCGGTTAAAAAAAAAAAAACACGACAAAAAAAAAAAAAACACAACAGAGCGCTTTCCTGTAAGAAAGGAAATTCTCGTGTTCCGCTGGAGGTCCTCCGTCTTATTTCACCACTGTCTCTTCGTGTTCCACTTCAGTTGCAGATTTTCATGGTCTTAAATGCATCGTGATTTTTTTTTTTTTTTTATCCCCCTCAAACAATCCGTTACCCGGTCCTTTGTACGTCTCCTCCTCGCACGAAAGTTTGCGTCTTCGGCTTTACACTGGAGCTGTGAGGCTGTTGTGTAGCTAATGAGAATTTTCCTCTCTGAGAAAAAAAAATCTGTCCTTAAATCTTGACATACACAGAGCACGCAGAGCTCTTACATAACTTTTTTTTTTTTTTTCTCTCTTCTCATTATAGTAAGTAGAGATGAAAGAAAAAAAATATTTGGTGATCTCTTTGAATATTACTTTGTCTCATGACCCCAAAATTTAATATTTTATTAATTCATTTTTATTTAATTTATAAACCTTTGCATTTGAGGCTGGAACAATGTTGCAGTTCCTCTTCAATCCTACAGGTGGTGCACTTTAAACAAAAACTAAATTGTGATATTTATAAAATCATGATGTTAATGAAATCGGCACAAAGCTCAGTTATCGTAGCACTTTCTGTCTTGTCTTTAACTGTGAGGGGCGGAGACTATGGGGGCGGAGTCATACCAAATTGAATACATGTATAGGTAGAGATAGATTGGTGACTACAATACAGGATGTGTTACTTCTTCTAATTAGTCCATAACAAAGGTCGAGTTCATTTTGCTTTCGTTCAAAGAAGGGAAACAAAAACGCTGTATTAGAGTTCGTTACAGTTCTTGAATGTCCTATAGAGGACATCGATGAAGAAATGGGGTTTTAATTAACCCGTGAACCCCGGAATGTGAGAGATGTTGCCGCCGTCACCGTCCAGCTTGCTGTTGTAGGAGGAAGTTTGTAGACACCTGACCATCACACCCATATGTTCCTGTTTCCACTAGATCTTAGAGCATGAGCGTGAGCTCCATTCGATCAGCTCCATGTCAGCATTAGTCAGGTCAGGCCCGATGTGTTCGGATTTATCGTGAAGGTGTTCAGTGGAGTTGAGTTTCCCTCATACTGGAACAGGATTGGGCCTCTTGGTTCCAGTGAAGGGAAATTGTAATGCTGCCGAATAAAAATGTATTCTATACGATTACGTGCTTCCAATTTTGTGGTAACAGTTTGGGAAAGAATGAAGTATGGGTTTGGTGATCAGGTGTGTATGAACATGAAGTCCCTGTTTGATATGGTGGAGGCATGAGTGAGTGAATGATTGGTTGGATGGATGGATGGGTCAATGTGTGAATAAATGAATGGTTGGATAAGTAAAGGGATGGATAAGTTGATATATTGGTGGTTGAGTTGGGTTGATGGATGGCTGGATGAGTGGTTGAGTGAGTGGATGATGGGACGGATGGATGGATGCAGTTTGTCTGAAAGTGAGCAGGGGACTTAAAAAAAAGAAAAAGCACAAATAGTTTTTTTGTTTGTTTGTTTGTTTTTTAAATGTATTTGCCTCATAGCTCCAGTCCAAAACAACTTTAAAAAAAAAAAAAGTGAACATCAGATGCAAATATCAGGTAAATCCAATTTTTGTTTTGTTTTCTTTTTAAACTGCTCCGTGTTGGTTATGTTGTTACCATTACGTTGACGGTCCTGTGACTGTGCTTCTAAAGATCCGGACTGAGAGTGTTGATCTTGGGTCCGTTTTTTGTTTTTGTTTTTTTAACCTTTCTAACCATCATCAGTAAATTATGTAAAGTATTTAACAGCAACAAAAAGGCTTTTTTATTTCTTAATCATGAAGGCTGATGTGGTATAAAGCCTCCCCTGGTCTTTTCATAGCGTATTAAATCTGATTACATAGACACTAGTGTTAGTAGAATTTCTTGGCAGAATGAGTCTTATCCAGCATTAACTCTCCTTCACACAAGGTCTCTGCAATTAGTCGAGAATATAATCTTCTAAATATTGAAATGATTCTTTCATGTCCCCCGTTGTTAAGGATGTGGGAATGAAAATCAATAAATCTGTGAATTAAAAAAGCCTCAGATTAAATCAGCAGTATTGAGCAGTGTCTGATCTGATCTGAGACCAGCTCCCAGGGCGCTGTACTCTTACTTTCTTACAGGAAAGTGAAGGAAGTATTTCCTGGATGGGTTATGGACTGTTTAGTTGATGGAGTTCCAGTGGAATTGTTCAAATTGCTAAGAGGTGTTAATAAATTCTATTTAAAAGAAAGAAAAAAAAGAAGTGTTGTCATATATCAAAAAAAAAAAAAAAGAAGATTCTTCCTGACAGCATGACTTTTCATGAATGGTCTGATTGTTTCCAATTTCCACATCCACTGTCCAAGTCATTGCACTACTTATCCAAGTAGCGTTTTTCAGACTTGGACCTTAGACTGAAAAAGCTACTTGGATGATTAGTGAAACGTTTCTACCGAGACAGTTGACATGGCTCAACTTCCAGATAACCTTCACGTCTTCACTGACGTTTTGAGCAAAGTGCTAGCTGCCATCATCCACATACAAGTACCAGTCAAAAGTTTTGACCTTTCAAATTCCATGGTCTTTCCTCATTTTTATCTCTTTCTACACTGTAAAACAACGCTGAAGGCGTCCATAATATGCAGTAATCCTCCTTTGAACAGTTGATATTGAGATGTATCTGCTACTTATGCTCTGTAAATACTTCATGACGGCTCTGATCTGAGGTAAGTTTTGGCATCGAACAATTCCAGAACAGCTGATCTAGTTTTGAGAGAGAAAAAAAAATCCAGTATCGCTCTATGATGTCCAAACTTTGGAGTTTTTTTTTTTGCACATGCACAACGTATATTTTCCCTTATACTGTGACTTCTGATTATGGCGATTAGGGATATTAATGGTTAATCATTTATTGATTACTTTATTTTTTTAAATGAAATTACTCGGTGCAAAATGTATTTAACGGAAATGTTACTGAAAAGTTTTGGTTAAAAATTATCCTATTAGTATCTATTAGTGTACACACCACAAGAGGGCGCAGTTGCAGTTCACAGTTTGAAATGAAGACTGTACAGTGGGCACGGTGGTGTAGTGGTTAGCACTGTCGCCTTGCACCTCCAGGGTCCGGGTTTGATTCCCGGCCAGGCTCGAT
>JAQQZT010000012.1:6021936-6034705 GCA_030068275.1 Clarias platycephalus | reverse complement strand
TTTTGTTTCAGTGCTCCTTCACAATGCCATCCCGTTCGTCGGCTTCGGCTTCCTGGACAACGCCATCATGATTGCTGCAGTAAGTGGTATGGGCTTCTCCAGTGGTTCAGTGATTTCGGGGTTCACGTGATTACACATCTATGTATTAAAGTGTACGAGAAGGAACTGATCCTGGATCAGTGATTAGCACTGACTTCTTGTCTCCTGCACAGACATTATGAGAAAGTTAAATGTGTGTTAGAGAAGTTTTTTATTACTGACCGTGACTGTTCATGTGCGTTTACAGGGCACCCAGATTGAGCTGTCCATCGGAGTGACGTTTGGAATATCGACCATGGCAGGTACACTCACGACCAAAGGGCTGGTTTACAATGTGTGCTGACACACACTGTATGTTTCATTTATTCATTCCCAATTGTTTCTTAAAGAGAGTCTGCTTCGTGTTGAAACTTGACCTGTTAATAATCACTCCGCTTCAGAAAACACGGGGGGGTGTACCGTCATGGGAGTGTGTAGCGAGGTGGTAAACTGCAGTGTAAGCGCGAACAGCTAACGCTGTCCTCACACTTTGGTGTGACTGAGTGTGTTATTGGGGAAAATTCCAGCCAGAACTGTTTCTACTGTACCAGCATTTTCACGCTGTGAAGTGTAAACACTGACTTCTAAAAATAGTTTAATTGTCAATATCATCAGATTCCCCCAGCAGCGGATGTTCAGGGCGTGTCCCGAACTGCAAGAGCTGAAGAGTTATTAGGATTAACGTTAGGCTTATTAATGTTTTGTGCTAGAACTGAGATTGCCCTGACTGTAGATTTTATTTTAATTACCTTTTTAGAAACGACAATTACTTAATTTTTTTTGGCACACAATCTCTTTTTTTCTTCAAGCACTTTGTCCATCCGTCGACAAGCTTTTGTATTCCCTCATTAAAAAAACGTTTTAGGCTAAACTGCGAGTCACATCCGTCTTCACTTTATCATCAGAAGTGAATCTTCGTCCTCGTAGGGCTGCTTTCAGGAGAGCAAACAGGTGAAAATATAGTTTTTACAGAGTGTCGACAGTGTGGACAGAAGTGTGCGGAGGTGCATCATCACGCTAGATCACGGCGTCTTCGGATATCAGTCGTCCGTGTTTAATCCGAAGTTTAGTCTTCAGCTCTTCAATAAGCGTCTCACTGTAACGAGCACTGATGATCGTTGAACCTTTTCCCTAATAACGTTCCAATACTTCTGGCCCCTGAGAAAACTGTAAGCGTTGATGAATTTTCACGCTGATGGTCGACTTTTGAACTTTTTCTCGGTCGACGATTGAGGATGTTTCCGTTCCGTTTACTCTCAGGCTCGTAGTGATGAATCCGTGTCTCGTCACCAGTAACGATTCTCTTTAAGAAACCTTCACCTTCCTTAGAGTATCGCTACAAATTGTGTTCACAGATACGCAAACGCTCCTGTTTACGCTCTTACTAGAGTCGTCTCGGCACCAGGTACACCCTCAGACCACAAAAAATCTAATCACTGCATAAGACAGGAGTTTTAATATAACCGAAGTAAGGATAATTTTTGCCTCTCCCTCGTATGTGTGTGTATGTGTGTGTGTTGTGACTAACAGTTGTTGTGTTCTGTGATTGCAGCCGCAGCATTGGGAAACCTGGTCTCTGACTTGGCTGGACTCGGGTAAAAGACTGAATAAACACACACTCCCATATTACATATTACACAAATTACTAAGTATTTCAATTGTGTGTGTGTGTGTGTGTGTGTGTGTGTGTGTGTGTGTAGCCTAGCAGGTTATGTGGAGGCTCTATGCTCCCGGTTGGGGATGCAGATTCCTGATCTAACACCCAAACAGGCTGACATGTGGCAGACCAGACTCAGCTCACACCTTGTAAGACGTTTGTGTGTGTGTGTGTGTGTGTGTTTATATACATGTGTGTCTGCTTTGAGCTCCTAACACTGAGGGTTATAACTCCGGATGTGCTCGTGTGCAGGGCAAGGCGATCGGCGTCACCATCGGCTGCCTGCTCGGGATGTTCCCGCTTTTTTTCCTCAACGATGATGATGATGATGAAGAGGAGACGCAGCGCGTGGCAGTCACTCCAGTCGCAGACTCTAAATAATTTTTAAACACACCACCATACAGCAACACTATTAGGATTTTATCTTTTTTTTTTCCTGGAAGCCTCCTAAGAAGAGATGTCTCTGTGGATTTATTTTAGTTTTGTACAGAAGCTACAAGGCGAGCACGTAACGTGAGCTAACCGATAAGGTGACGTGAGCTGATACTTGCCCGGGATGAAATCATTTTTTAATTAGACAGACCATAATAACAAACTCGATGGCTGAGTAATAACACTACACTGAAGATTTGTTCATATATATATATATATATAAAGATGACACCGAGTCACACTGCATCCTAAGGCACATCTGCATGTGACTGTGTGTGTGTGTGTGTGTGTGTCATCAGTCTTGATGTGGTTTAAGGAAGATATTTCTAGCAAGAGGAAATAAAATGAGTGAGGCACTTCTCGTAGCGCACAAACGGAAAAAACAAAAAAGTATACATAGATCGTCCCAGTCGATTGGCTACAGTTGGAAAGATTATTATTATTATTGTTATTATTATAAGTTTATTCCTGAGGTCAACCATTTCATCATTTAGTTGCAGTACAGGTTTGTACCAGAGAGGGCAGTAATCATCCTGAGACTGAAGGGACCAATGTTTATTAGGATATTATAAATAATAATGCGTATACATTTACAGTCCAGCCGTACTATTTTTATGAAACCTTGCTGTTTAGGCTACTATAACTATAAGAGACTACAAAGCTATACGGGTTTCCACTTCCTCAGATGAAACAGGATTCAGAAACAAAAAGTTGCTTTCATTTCACTTTTTACTTTTTACCCTGTCGATTAACTTGTACTCGAGTAACTCGGACTCGGATCTCTGACCTCTGACCTCTCACTCACTCGTTCCCTATACCGCTTATCCTGTACAGGGCCGCAGGTAGTCTGGAGCCTACCTCAAGAGACCTGGGGCGCTAGGCGGGGGACGTCCTGGATGAGGCGCCAATACATCGAAGGGCAATCTCTGACCTCCAACATAGAAAAAACATTAACTGAACTCTGAATTTCAGAAAGCCAGGACAGTCTTTCCTTAGAAATTAGATAGAACAATCAACATTAGCAGTGTAACAGTACACAAAAGTCACAGTTCGGTACACACCATGGTTTAGAGGTCATGGTTTTCAGTATATAAATATATTAGGGGTTAATACTGTTGCCTTGCACCTCCAGGGTCTGGGGTTGATTCCCAGGGTCTTGGGGTCTCATGGAGTTTGCATGTTCTCCCCGTGCTTGGTGGGTTTCCTCCGGGTTCTCCGGGTTTCCTCCCACAGTCCAAAGACATCCAGATTAGGCTAATTGGCGTTCCCAGATTGCGCGTAGCATGTAAGTGTGTGAATGTTAACCGGAGGTTCTACCACGGTTGTACAAATGGGAATAAATATAATGGTGCATATATACTGTATGTATGTTAGGGAAGGAAAATATACAGTACGTTGTCACTCGAGTTTGTTGCTGCCTAGTTTGTTTCTAACAGAACCCAATCATAGTCTATGGAACGCACAGAGGTCGGAAATGACGTATTTCTGTCCGGCGAGCTACTGCTTAGTACGAAACGCTGAATTATATTTTAAATAAACTTATTCATCTCTTGGCGGCACGGTGGTGTAGTGGTTAGCACTGTCGCCTTGCACCTCCAGGGTCCGCGTTCGATTCCCGACCAGGCTCGGTTCCCGTCTGTGTGCGTGGAGTTTGCATGTTCTCCCTGTGCTTGGTGGGTTTCCTCTGGGTACTGAATGAGTGTGTGTGCTCTGCGATGGATTGGCACCCTGTCCGTGGTGTACCCTGCCTCCTGGGATAGGTGACCCTGAATACAGGATAAAGTGGTATAGACAATAAGTGCATGAGTGTTTATCTCTTTTTAAACCTGTACAAGTTCCGTATCTCTGGATGTTTTAATATTTTTAATATTGTGCTCCACATACACAGGCGCATCATGTCTGAATGTAATTAAATTAAGGATCGAATGAACTAAATTAATGAAGAAAATCGCCCATCATAAAACTTAAAGCTAGAGTGTATTTACTTGGATCACGACGTACGCCAATTCGTGCACCGTCGGTTATTTACATGACGTCGACTTCACACTTCACTGTTTTGAGGACGAACATATACATTTAAAAATCATAAAGACATGGAGATGGCCATGATTCATCCCCACTGTGTAAATGATGTAATAATTCCGAGTTCCCAGTTCGGAGTTTAGTAGAATGCTGCATTTTTTCCATGTAAATTTTGATGTGTAAAGTCACATGGTGAACCAGTAGAAAGCAAGACGACTTGCTTGGTCTCAATGACTGATTAAAGGAAAGCTTCAACTTTTAAAAGTAGGATTCACTCCAGACTTTTACTTCGCGATATAGTCCTTGTGATTTTTTTTAGAACAGCCATTTTGGCACCTCTTAACTCCTTGTTTTTTTTTATTTTTTTTATCTATATATTTATGAACATGGGCGCTGGTGGCTCAGTGGTAGGTTTCTCAGCTGCCATGCGGATGGCCTGGGTTCAGTTTATACCCAATGCCCAAACCCCAGCCGCTGGATGCAGTGCCACACCCAAGCCCGGATAAAATGGGAGGGTTGCGCCAGGGAGGGTATCCAGCGTAAAATGTGTGCCAAGTCGTGTGCGGATCAGATAGTCCGCTGTGGCGACCCCTCATGATTCCTCCCCACTTTGTAAATGATGTAATAATTGAGTTTAAACATTAATAAGTCATTGCCATGATGATCTGTGCTGAGTGAGTGGCAATGCTGCTGGAAACATTTGGAAACTATGTTCTCACTAACAAGTGCCTTCAACCTGAACATGGCGTTCAGTCTGTCTTCTGTTACGATCCTAAGTTTGTAAGCTTGTTTTCTTTTCTTGCTAAGAACAACTCGTTTTACAGCAGCGGCGAACAAATCGAAAGCAATAATGTCGTATATTAGTATTGAATTACTTACTTGATGTATCGACAGTCATCTGAGTGGGCGGAGTTTTATATATTACACAAGCTTTTGCCGAAGGATATGACTCGGAGTAGTTTGCTAGCAGATTGCGCTCCCTGCTGCCTATTGGGTGAAGTGCAAGTGCAATAAAAACCTTAACAAGCCTTAACTAACCTTCTGACCTCCATCCTCCAATGTTGAAATTATATCCTAGGTGTGGGAATCACCAAAAACCTCCCGATGCGATATTACCTCCTGATTAGATTTGCATTGCGATTCTGAACGTATCACGATATTATAAATATCTGGATTCTATATATATATTTTTAAGATTTCGTTACAATTTTAAACAACATCCTTAGCAACTAATTCGCTCCCACAATACGTAGGGTTATAGAGGAACTGCAACATATTACTGCTTCAAATACCAACATATATAATCGAAATATGTATTTAAAAAAATTTATTTTATAACTGAATCAATTCATTCTCCCATCTCTATTA
Source organism: Clarias platycephalus (assembly GCA_030068275.1). NCBI lineage: Eukaryota > Metazoa > Chordata > Actinopteri > Siluriformes > Clariidae > Clarias > Clarias platycephalus. The sequence continues at coordinate 6,029,148 of JAQQZT010000012.1, read as the reverse complement.
TATATTATGTTTATTATGCGCTCTCTGTGGGTGGGGCTTATTTCTGGGCCAGAAAAATGCCCACTCAAGCTTGAAATGAAGAAATCAGCCGAATCCAATACACGGTAATATTGTAGAGCTGTTCGATTTTAATTCGATTTTATGATTCAGTGCCTCATGTTTTTGATTTAGAGATCGAGTCGCACTTTTTAAAGTTGTTTAGGGGAAATAAATGTTTGAATCTAATATCAAGGAATTCTTCAGAAATTATACAGCACCCTTCTACAGAAATTACAAACAGACTTCGTTCTTGTGCACAGTAAAAAAAAAAAAAACTATTTATTATGAATATAAATTTTTAAGATGATCGCTACTTTACATTACTGCCACCTACTGGACTGGAGTGTTTGAGTGGACGATTCCGCTCAAAAACGAGCAACAACACCGTTTGCTCAGCATTTTGTGTTTGATTATTGTCAGATTTTGTATATAATAAACAAAAAATCGCAGTGCTCAAAAGTCGACTCGAATCGACAGCTCTACATTGTTGCATATTGAAGTTTTCCCAAGGAATGTTTGGTTTGCTCTAGATTTCGAAAGACTTCTTGAAATCACAAACCGCACCTTTAAACAAAGTTCTCATAAGTCTGGAAAGAGTGTGTGTGTTTGATATTAGCATTAATATTTGTGTTGTTGTTTTTTTTATCAAGTGAAAAATGGGAGCTGCATCTTTCTGCACAGAAACCCTAATCATAAAAAAAAAACTAGATTTAACTGGAACTAATAAGGCGTTCAGATTGATCCGAGTTTGGAAACAAGGCCACACTCATTTCCTTGATAAAAAATGTTAAGCTTTTCATTTATGCTTATGATAAATGAAGGATCTGGATGAATCTGCTTGCTGACGTGTGATCGTGTTGCAGGATGTAAACCTGATCATCTCTTCGTTCATCCTGTTATAGATGAACTGCTAAAGTTTTATATCTGACGGCTGATACTGCACTAAACGGCCACATGAAGTATGTACTGTACATCTGATCAAGCGTACTAATGTAGTTATCCGAGATTGAATAAATGTGTTCATTGAAAGAAAAACTGTTTCAACTTCTTACTTGGCTTTATATACATTTACAGATAAAGGTCCGCTATAGAATCCAGAGTGATTGTAAAGCCATGAAGGGTGTTCGAGTCAAACCGGGATTTTTGACTTTGGCAGAATAACACAATTTTCTTTCTTTTCTATATAATCCCCTGTACATATATATATCTCAGTGTCTCACTAGTGCTTGGATGCCATCAAGGTAGACAGTTTTCTCATTGTCCCGGGGCCAAGCAGCACATCTGAAACACCGGCCTCCCAGGAACTCCTTTAATGGCCCAAACATGAGGAAATGGAACGACTACAGTGGGCTTTCACGTTTACATCACTGAAATGTTGGCTCAGAGTCTCATTACCGTACTGTGATTGAAGTCTTCTGTAAATGTCAATTGGTTTTCACCTTCATTAACAAGGAATTTCATCATCAGTCCCGGTTTCACTTGAACGCCCCACGTAATGTAGTGCATTTGTTATCTGTGGTGTTGAATCTCAGCTTTTTTTTGTGTGCGCATGCGCAATTTGCATTATTACAATAACATCATTATACTAAACTAAAGAATAAAATAGCGTTCAAGACAAATGAAACAGAAAGCAAGTATTAAAGGTTAGCATATATCTATTTATTAATTTGTCCAATTATTTAAACTTCTGGAATAATAGTAAACTCATATTCACAAAATGAAAGAAAATTTTTTTTTTCTGATCAATCAATAATCATATCATCAAGAAAATGAAAGCAATGATAATTACAATAATAGTAATATTTGAATAGAATAATTGTCTTCTTAACAATATTAACATTCACAACATTTCTCCATATGCTGAGGTTTCCCACACTGTTAAAACACTGCGCCTTCCCCTTTCCGCCGGTACGTGTTTATGTGGTTCTATAGAAATATATACATTCCTACGCTCCTAAAGCCCGTAAGAAGGACAGGGTGTGTATGGCTTGTCCATGTCTATGGCTAAGTTTAAGGGTAGGAGTTAGACCCGCTCTGGGTGTTTCGTTCTGAAGATAAGATACAAAATCTCATGACTCTAAAAAACAAATATAGAGCTACACGATGGGAGGAGGAGGTGGAGAAGGAGGGGGAAAAAAAGAAGTTTCACCAGCACAATCTTTCTCAGGAGGACTTTTATACACAGAAAAAAAGGTGACTAGAGTATCGTAAGGTTCTGCTTCGTATGTCATTTTATTCCTGGTTCTGATCCGAGCCGAGCCGTCTTTCTGACCAACCGAAGTTTCAGAACCAGAAAAGTTAGGCATGGGGCATGATTAGATCTTTTTCTTTTCTTTTTTTTTTTTTTGACTTTTTTTCCTGAAATAAATAATATCTGAAGTGCAGACATAATAAGTTAGCAATACTTTCAACCACCACGGAAAAGTAATGATAATCATAATAATAATAATAAGAAGAATCATAATAAATAAAAAGCAAGTGACTAAAAACCTACCAGCAAAACCAACTAATGGTGTATAGTATGTGTGTAATCATCTATCGAACATCAAGGAAGAATCAGAAAAAAACAATAGGACTTGGTAAAATGAATAAATCTGTAGAAATCAACAGGTCTTGAATCCTCAGCTCTTATGTACATCAAAATCCTACTGAAGCTCACAAGCGAAAGAAATCAGCTACCGATCTCCAATCGTACGGCGAGGAAAACCGAACAGAAGCGTCTCGGGTTGATAAATGCGGTGCGCCTAATGGAAAGAAGAAGATAACAGTAGGACCGAATGAGGTATGATGCTACTACTTCCTTCTATGATCATTATGCGTGTGAATGAGTGTGTATATGTGTATGTATGTGTGTGTGTGTGTATGTGCGTGTCTCCATGCTTTAGGAGAGTAGTATAGTAGTACATTACCACAATATAGTACATTGGTAATGGGTACATTTGTGCTTAAATAAAGTCTAATAGAATAAAGATGGGCTATAGGTCTAGAGTTATAAATACTAAAGCTAGACTTTATAAATACTAGATCATATCGATTTTTTTTGTTTGTTTGTTTTTTTGTTGTTGTAGTTGTCGTCGTTGTCGTCTCTACTGCAGTTTCCTCTCAAGGCGGGTCCCTGCCGTTAGCTGATGAAAGCATGGTCGTCCATGGTGTTCTCCTTCTGATCCCGTTCCTATTCCCCTGTATCTCTAGTTCACACGCACATGCATGCACACGCTCACAAAAGAAAAGACAAATCCATTCGCATCGATGCCCAGGAGCACCTGTACGCGGAATACGTCCCATCGTTCGTGTGCAGGCGGACGCTGCACACGGTCTCGCCTCACGAAAGCAGGTCGTTTCTGCTCGTAGACGCGCACACACACGGTGGCGCTGGCGTCATTTCCGTCCCATCGACTGAATGAGATGAAGGGATGCTGATCCTTAAAAGTCCTTAAAGCAGCAAAGTCCAAACAGAGACAATATTAATCAAACATTACACTCTTTCAAACTCCACAGCTTGGAAAAAAAAAAAAAAGAAAGAAAAAGAAAGAAAGAAAGGGAAAAAAAGAAACCCTGGAGTGTCCTGTGCGCTCCTGTTGATGAAGTGTTTGTTTGTTTGTTTTTTTTTTTTCTTTTTTTCTTTTTTAATAATTTCCCCTGTTTTGTATAGAGCTCTTTAGGCACAGAGAAGAGGCACCGCCTACTGCGCGGCACAGGAAGGACTTTCTGAGCAGTATGGCAACATCTGATTGGCTCAGAAAAGACCACACCTCCATAAAAAGGTTGAAAAGGCTCATTATAGGAAAAGAAAAAAAAAATTACAAGAACAAAATTTAAGAGTCATTATTAGAGCTTGGAGGCTTGTGGGTTATGGAGTTGGTAATGCACCGTACCATAACCGGACATACACACAAAGACCAACACGACCCCTCTACAGCCATCATGCTGAGAGCAACAAACACTCCTGCTGAGAGAGGGAAAGACTTAGAGAGAAAGTCTGAGGTGTACTACAGGCGAGAAAAAAAAAAAAAAGAGGGAGAGAGATAGAATCCATGAATCAAGTCAAGTCCCTCTGTTTTGTAGCTTTAATTTGATCTGAAAGTAATAATGGCCGAATAAATAATAGAATAAACAGCACCAAGTAGCTAATTTGTCAATCCACTTCATAAAAAAAAAAGAGGTGATTGTCATTATTTTGGCTCAGGGAGGAAAAGAGAGGGAGAGAAAGAAGTAGAGAGACATAAACAATGTGCTCATGTGATTTCGTGTGCTTGTTTTTCGGGTTTGATGTGTCAGAGCTGTGTGTGTGTGTGTGTGTGTGTTTTTTTTCTCTCTCTCTCTCAGGCTCTTCCTCTTTCTCTCCCCTCTCTCAACCAATCAAAAACAAGCGAGGTTCCTGGACTGGTGTGGGTCCAGTCACATATCCTGTCGCGCTGCTGCGGTCCACTCATGTTCCGGTGTGCCCACCATAGATCGGCTGAGGAAGAGAAAGACAAAGTGAGCGCAGGAGGGCAGTGCGTCCATTGACAGTCCACAAAGCCTTTGATTGACAGGTTAATTCGTCCAGGAATCTTGGGTAGCATTCATTTAGCAAAGTCTCTGTCATTTCATTGGTTATTTCTAATAACGAACACATCATCCACATATACGAAAAAACACATTCAGAAAAGCTACAAGCATTTACAAGAGCAAATGACATGGGAACGACATGAGTGATGGATGGCAGTCAGATTAGGAATGCACAAACACTTTGAACTGATAAAAGATCAATGAAATTACTCATATATTCAACGACGGTTGAATAACACGCGACTAATCCTGGTACGGGTAAAGTATCACTCACTCCTCGTTTATACCACTTTATCCTGTATACAGGGTCACAGGGGGCCTGGAGCCTATCCCAGGAGACTTAGGGAACGAGGCGGGGGTACACCCTGGACGGGGTGCCAATCCATCGCAGGGCATACACAGGCAGATTGGGAATGCCAATTAACCTAATCTGCATGTCTTGGGACTGTGGGAGGAAACCCACCAAGCACGGGGAGAACACGTAACCTCCATGCACACAGACCCCAAGGCGGGAATCGAACCCGGACCCTGGAGGTGCAAGGCGATAGTGCTAACCACTAAGCCACCGTGCTGCCTCTACTGGAACCACTAACAGCAAATCTCTTAACAGCAACACATAGATATAGAAATTAGTTCTCCAATTGATGGAAATGTAAACACATCTTTAATACTGTACTTTATTTCAAAGACCCTGTGAAATCAAAACTAGTATCTCATTAGAATAAATGCTTTAAGCATTTATACCTGGTTATGGGTCATTCTTCTTAAGATTTTAGAAATTTATATATATATACAGTATATATAAATCACATCTATATACCAAACGCATAAGCCAAGTGCACATTAATCGCAGCTTAAGAGAAAGTCAGAGCTTTGACAGAACCTAATCCTCACATATAAGTTATTATACAGCGTCTATCTAAAGAGAGTCTTTCCTGGATTGCATGACTAGATATATATAAAGAAAAAATTTTTTTAACTCAGCTTAAAATTGCTAACATTCCTTTTTATTTTCATCTTAGTAGCAATTTTGGCTGATGGTTCCTTTCATGGACAGATAAAAGCGTGGGAAAAAAAATGGACAGATGGCCGTTAAGCTGGCTACAGACTCTTCAGCCACAGACTCATGCTGAAATGCGAGGACTCGTAATATTTTTGCTAGCCACAATGCGCATGTATTTGCACAGCACAAAGCTCTCTCTTTTAGTGTTCAAAGGCCACGCGACTAGCCAAGCCTCCCTCCCTGCGCGACCCAGCAGGCTGCGGCCCCAGCTGCTGTAGCGATGGCTGCGCCGGGGAAGCCGGTATTGCCGCGTAGATCACCGTTCTGGCTGATGTGCAGGTGTGGGGGCAGGGGAGGGAGAGCTCCGTTCCAAGGCGAGCATGTTGCGGAGGAAAGAGCCGAGATGGGGTTCATCGGAAGAACCCCCTCCCCTCCCGGAGCCATGCTTTGCTCAACCGAACCCAGAGAGGAATACGGATCATCCTAACAGAGAGGGGAACAGGAGGGCAAGAAGGGAAAGGAGATGAGAGGAGAAGAGAGGAGAGGGAAAGAGAAAGCAAGGGAGGGAAAAGAGTGGAAGATGGACCATATGGACATGTGTGGCATTAAGAATGTAAAACAAACAAAAGAAGGAGGGGGGGGGGAAGCAAGGAGCAGTTGGGTCAAATTTAAAAGAATTAAAACAAGCAAAGGAACAAAATCATTCTGAGAAAAACACGTTATAGAAATATACAAAAAGGAGGCAAAGAGAGAGCAGAGCCAGAGAAAAGAGATGCAGAAGGGGTCTAGTGAGTGCTGTGAGCCTATCCAGAACCCATGATTTTGAAACCTGAAACCCTGCAGATTCTACAACAAGGCCCCAAACTTGTCTATTCAGTCTGCTCACAAGGAATCAACATCAGCAGGAGACCTGGAGAACCTGACCCACCCACTCCCACTCTTGCCACTTCAGACAGGAAACTGATGGAGCGTCCATATACAGTGGAACCTTGGATTACGAGCATAATTCGTTCCGGAAGCGCGCTCGTATTCCAAAACACTCGTAAACCAAATGTTCCCTCAAATTATCTCAAATTATTCGTACCACAGCCCAAATACATAAATACATAAAAATAATTATTAATACAAAACAAAAAGTAAAAAATTAACCTGCACTTTACCTTTAAAAAAAAAAGACAGATACTGTAAGTATACAGGAAACAGAATTGAGCGACTCTTTCTCAATGACTCTTTTACTCCGAGTCGTTCGTTCTTTTGTCACGTGACTCCCATAGACATTATGCGATGCAATAGATTCAAAAGAACGAACGATTCAGACTAGAAGATAAGAGAGGTGAGCTGCTCATTCTGTTTATTATAATATGTCCTTAGCTGCATTGTAATATTTTCATTACTAGTACTATAGCCAAAATTTGTGTTTGTTGTATTTCTGGGAAAGAGAAATCTCTTATAAATCTCTCATATCGATGCGTGCGTTCATCTGACTTGTGAAAGAGCGCACACGCGCGCCGCGGGTTCACGCGAACATTTTACATTCACTACAAGGCTTATTCACAACCACATTTCAGCCATTCACACACATGCATTGTGCTATGTTGTTGGTACACACTTTCACTTTT
>JAQQZT010000012.1:6000332-6015400 GCA_030068275.1 Clarias platycephalus | reverse complement strand
TATCTATGTTCTATTACAAATAAAATACTGACATTTGCCATCTCCACATCATTGCATTCAGTTTTTATTCACAATTTCTTAAGTGTCCCAACTTTTTTGGAATCCGGTTTGTATAATTCAGGCGATATGGATGGAGGGATTGTCTCCCCTCCCCAGAAATCCATCCTTTTCAAAGGGATCAGACAGGCGGTTTTCCCCAAATCCAGTTCAGACTAGACTGACGTATTTCCCTTAATGCTGCACAAACCCCCCCACAAAACATATACCAAAACAGTAAGAATCAGCACTGTTGCTTTCCTGTTCAAGTCATTCGGTGGCCCCCAGGGACAAAGCACATACAAAAACATGCAGCAAATCCAAAAACACACACAAAGTCAAAGCACATGCAAAAAGAAAAAAACTGCAGATAAAAAAAAAAAACAAGCTCATCACTCCTCATCATACAAACCCTTACTGTCCCAAAGCACTTCCAGTGTATCAAATCTCTCTCTCTCTCTCTCTCTCTCTCTCTCTCTCTTTATGTATTTGTTTTGGCTATTGTATGTGTTTGTGGATTTTCAGCATTTGATTTTTTGCATGTGCTTTGACTTTTTAGCGTGATTTTATATTTGCAGCACATTTGCTTAATGTTAATGATTTCACTTTTGTATGTGCTTTGCCCCTAGGAGCCATTGTAGTTTTTCAGGAAAAGCAATGCAATTTCTACAGGAATTGTCAGAAGTTATTATTATTATTATTATTATTATTATTACTATTATTATTATTATTACTATTATTATTAACACTCAGGCCCTATCCACATACAAATAATAATTAAATTAAATGCTAAAACACTTCTTTGCATTTTGTCCTTCTTTTCACATTAAAACATTATTTTGCATCAACTGTTTTCTTTTTGTTTTGTTTTTTTTAGCTAAACTGAGTTGGTATTTATGAACCTCATGAAGCATGTGTTATGAGATAAGGGATTTTACAACCAATTTTTGTTGTAAAGAATTATTTCAGGTGCAACCTTAAGAATTAGCTCAACCTCACTGTTAGTCCACACATATGAACCATTGTGTTTTTGTGTTTGTCATTTTTTGGTTTGTAAATCTTTGGCATGTTGATGTTTTTACAATGTGGACCTTTCCCCCCCAAGCTTTCCTTGGAAAAGACAAAATCCTATTACTCTTTCAAAAACTCTACAATGTTCAGCTATAGAGCTGCATCCATAAGCACTGCAAGACTATACACTAATAGTCTATCTCACAGTAAGCATCTACTCTGTTTCTACCATTAATCTTGGACATCACTTTGCTCCTGATATGGTATCTGCTCTAAACTGGCTTTACTGCTCAGCATGTATTTTTTTTTTTAGTAATAGCCACAACAGGCTTTTAATACAAAAAGACAAGACAAACATGATTCATTAAAATAGTTGTATTCATGCTTTCTCACAAATACGCTGATCAGCCATAACATTAAAACGTTAAAGCCTGCCTAATATTGTATGGTGGAGGTCCCAATGTGCCACAAAAACAGCTTTGACAAGTCAAGAGCTGGACTCCACAAGACCTCTGAAGATGTGCTGTGGTATCCAGCACCACAGGTCCTTGATACAATTGAGATCTGTGAAATTTGGAGGTCAAGCCATTCCTGAATAGTTTTTTTGTAGTGTAGCAGAGTGCATTATCCTGCTGAAAGAGGCCACTACCGTTAGGATACCATTCCCACAAAACAGCGTACTTGGTCTGGAACAATGTTTACGTAGTTGTGTCAAAGTAACAACCATATGAATGGCCGGACCCAACATACAAGCAATGTCCAGAGTATCTTATTGCCCCAATAAGGACCTGGAGCCTATCCCAGGAGACTTACAGTAGAGCACGAGGCAGGGTACACCCTGGACAGGATGCCAATCCATCAGAGGGCTGCAGATCTTTGGACTGTGGGAGAACCGGAGGAAACCTACCAATAACAGGGAGAACATGCAAACTCCATGCACACAGAGTCGGGAATCGACCCTGGCCGGGAATTGAACCCGGACCCTGGCGGTGCAGGGCAACAGTGCTAACGACATACACCACCGTGCTGCCGGTTATCCATATAATGTAAAAGAAAAAACATTATTCATCAGGCCAGGCAATTGCATTCCATTGCTCCATGATCCAGTTCTGATGTGCCTTTGCCCATTGTAGGCACCTGCCACAGCGTGAGCACTCTGACTCGTCTATGCCTATACTGCGGTGTGTGTTCTGACACCTTTCTATCATAAACAGCATTCGCCTTTTCAGCAATCTGAGCAACAATAGCTTTTCTGTTGAATCGGACCAGACAGCTAGCCTTCACTCCCCATGTGCACCAATGAGCCTTTTGCTAGTTTACTGATTGCCTTTGGTACAGTATGTACTAATCACTACATACTCGGAACACCATACAAGACCTGCTGTTTTGTGGTTGCTGAGTTGACCCAGTCGTCCAGCCATTACAATTTGGCCCTCGTAAAATTCACTCATATTCTTACGCTTGCCCATTTTTCCTCCTTCCAACCCATCGACTTCTGGAACTGACTGTTCACTTGCTGCCTAGTGAATCCCATCTTGTTACAGGTGCCAAGAAAATCAATGATATTCACAGGTGTTATTTTTATGTAAAAATGTTTTAATGTTATTTACAGGTGACAAGATAATCGATGTTACTCACTTCACCTGTCAGTGGTTTGAATGTTATGGCTGATTGGTGTACAACAGTGCTTTATTTGATTAAATAAGCAAACCTTTAGGGTAACACACAGCACACTCAAATTAACACAGTCACAGATAAATGACAATGTATGGTGATATGATCAGATTCCACAGTGATAAATGGTACAGGAAGAAGGTTAGATTGTAATGGAATGAGAGTTAAACCTTGTCTGGGAACAATCCGAACAGAAACTGCATACATTTGCATGCACATCCATAATCTTGAATTGGTTTATCAGTATATTGGAGACCAAAACATAACCAAAGCAGGGAAATGCCACATGATTGGCTGATTGGCTTATTGCATGAATGAGCAGGTGTACAGTTGAAAGCAATCTTTTCAATAGTCGAAGGCCAGGTTAAGCAAAGGCCAGGGCCAGGTTAAGCAAACCAAACACATATATTCACGTTTCTATGTGCATGGAAACGTAGCCAAGTGTGTTTCATCCAGTACTGTACTGCATTCGGCTGCACGTGTGTATGTGTATATGAAAGAGACAGACCTCTCCTGTAAATATTCCGGATTTGAGGTCAGAAACGCCACTGCCTCTCAACTCATCCTCCACCGCCATCAGCCTGGAACACAACACACATCAACACAATCACAAAACTCCACAATCACACAACGAAACGATCATACAACACATATAACAACATAAATCACAAAGAACATGCAACAATCACATAGCACAACGCAACACAACAATAATAAGAAGAAAAAAAGCGCAATCACAATCATGCTAATAATGTGCACTAAGAAAAAATAACATACACCTTGTGGCTACAGTCATTCTCTACTTTATCGGTGCACCTACACTTGGTGTGTAGTAAGTGATGAAGTTCTAGAGGATGATGAACTGTGAAAAGTTAAATCTGATCATGTGCAAATTCCACTAATGGTTACCTTATTCATTCATTTCATCTTCAATCTGTATGACCAAACTCGCGTCTGGTCAGAGTGCATGTAAATTTGAGGATGACATTTTGATAATTTTAAAAATTGCTTAGTTTGCATTTAAATAAGAACAACAACAAAAAAAAAACATTCATCATTATAGAAAGTATAGTCAGCATAGCAGTAAAACTAAAAGGTAATAATAATGAAAGTATAAAAAAAATTATAATCGTAATAGAGCATGCTGAAAGTTAGTAGAAAATGACACTGATAATCATAATTGCACATGCTGGAATTATGTAGCCTCCTATAATGTAGTGTATGTATGAAAATTCCTACAGTATGTCTGAAAATTAGGTTAATTAGTTGCCTAGATCTTTATGAGTTCATTAGTGCTTCAACTGAGTAACACGCTTTTAAGTAACTGGAAGATGGCGAATTGGGGTGAGAAGCCTTAGGCAGGTTGGTCAAAAATGCCTGGAAATCATCCCGGGATATTTCATTCAATTGATATGATCACTAAAACATGCCATATGTGACTTTTGCAAAAAAAAAAGGGTAAAATCCATCCATTAATTGAAGTACAATTATTCAGTGGAAAAAAATCCCACATTAAGAATTATTTTCTTTCATAAAATCATGTGGGCCACAATTATTGGCACCCCTCATGGTAATACTTTATACAACCCCAAGACTTAATCTCCTCCTATACCATTTCACAAGATTGAAGAATACAGATAGAGGGATCTTTCACCATTCCTATTTGCACAATCTTTCTCGATCATCCAGAGTCCCTGGTCCTCTCTTATGCACTCTTCACGTCAGCTGACCCCACAGGTTTTCAGTTGGGTTGAGGTCTGGGGACTGAGATGGCCATGACAGGAGCTTGATTTTGTGTCTGCTGAACCATTTCTGTGTAGATTTCGCCACATGTTTTGGGTCATTATTCTGCTGAAAGACACAATGACGACCCATCTTCAGCTTTCTGACAGAGGCCATCGGGTTTTGATTTAAAATGTCCCGGTATTTCAAAGAGTTCATGATGCCAGGCACCCTAACAGAGTGCATGAAGTGCTTTTTCGCATAGTCATCTTTTGTTTTCCGCCAGACCCAGACAGTGTTTGTTGCCAAAAGCTCTATCTTAGTATCATCTGACCCAGTCGAAGTCCCAGCAAACTCCAGACGTTTACGTTTGTGATTGTAGGTGAGAAAAGGCTTTTTCCTTGCATGGCTCCCAAACAGCTTGTTGGCATGATGGTGGTTATGGAGACTTTGTGATGCAGTTTTTGATGCAGTTCTCTAACAGTGAAATTTGGAGATTTTTTTTTTACTTCTCTTACCATCTTCCTCACTGTGCGTGGTTGCAAGATAAACTTGATCCTCGTCTAGCCTTGTTGTCACTGTTCCAGTTGTTTTAAACTTTTTAATGATTCCTCTCACTGTAGATATGGGCGAGTTTAGGCGAGTGGCTATTTTCTTGTAGCCATTGCCTGACTTGAAGGTCGACACACATCTGCCTTACTTGAATGGTGTGTTCTCTTGTCTTTCCCATGTTAAAGAGGGGATATGAGAAAAAACCCTATGTGTGATGTCATACCACAGGGAAGCAGGAAGCCATGAATTATTAATTAAAAGTTTCTAGATCCTCTGATCAAATTTATTGACTATAGAAAAAAATGAAAAAATGCTTAATTTTATCGAAATTATTAGGGGTGCCAATAATCGTCAAACAGGTGAGTTTATAAAAAAATATTTTTCAGTCATGGATTTTTTTTTTTGTCAAAGCTTAAAGTTAAAGGTTAAATTTTTATTTATTTATTTTTACATTTTTCAGTGTGAGATTATGCTTCGGCAATAAAAAAATAATTTATTAGAAGCCAAAGAACACAATTTAACCAGGGGTGAAACTAATGGTGAGCAGGACTGTATATCAGAATCATGAGGGTAACTTCATGGCAACTCGTGTTTTTAGGTTTTGTGCAGGTGTGAAAAAATGCTGTAAGAAGGCTTACTTCAATTAACAAAATGGAAAGGAAATGAACAGAAGAAAAATCCAAATCAAATCAGTATTTGGTGCGACCACCAGCATCAACCATGTTTTTAAAGAAACTTATCAGTTAGGTTGTTTCAAACATATTGGAGAACGAACCACAGATCGTCTGTGGATCTAGGCTGCCTCGAATCCTTCTGTCACTTCGAATAATCCAAGACAATGGATTTCAGGGTTCTGTGGGGTGCCAAAATCTGGTAGCCCTCACTTCCAGGACTCCTTGTTCTTTTTAAGTCTGGAGAAACGTCTTAAGGACGTTTAAGGTCATTAACCTGCTGCAGAAAAAAGAATGGGGGCCAATCAGCTGCCTCCCTGATGGTATTGCATGATGGATAAGTATCTGGACACCATTAATCCTGACCAAATCCTGATCCTGATCCTGGCCTTTTTAGAAATGCAGCCCCAAACTTTCAAGGAACCTTCACCAAGCTTCACTGTTGCCTGCAGACACTCATTATTGTAACGCTCTCCAGCCCTTATAGCCTGCCTCCTGCTATAGCCAAATATTAACATTTTGACTTCTCAGTCAAGAACACCTGCTGCCATTTTCCCGCACCCTAGTTACTTTGTTTTGTGCATAGCTGAGTCACTTAGCCTTGTTTTCATGTCAGAGGTATGGCTATTTTGCCGCAATACTCCCATGAATACCACTTCTTACTAGACATCAGTGAACAGTAAATGGGTATACCTGGGTTGCTGCCAGTTCTTTGCTGATGCCACTGCTTCAACCATCGTTCAACATCTAAGGGAAATAAACATGAGGTGCTTTTTATTTGCTGCATTAAGTTTCCTTGGCCGATCACTGTGTCTACTGTGTCAACATTGCCTGTTTCTTTGTCCTTCTTCAAAAAATAGCTTAAACAGCATATATTGAAACACCAGTCTGCTTTGAAATCATTGCCTGGGAGAAACCTTGCTGTTGCAGTATAACTACCTTGTATCTTGTTGCTCTGTTCAGTCTTGCCATGGTGTATGATGGCAAGACAAGACATGAAGCTGTCTTCTACAACCTCACCTTAGTAGCTGAGTTTGGCTATTCCTCCTACACAGCTGTTTCTGTTTCAATTGTTGCCTGTATTAAACCCACTGTACGTATATACTGGATGAGATTAATGATCATTAGCACCTGCTTAGTCAATTGGTTAATCATCCACCTGGCTCTCATCCTATAATATCCCTGACTTTGTGCAAGTGTAAGAATTGATGCTGGTTTGAACCCAAAGGGTAGTCACACCAAATATTGATTTTGATTTTTCTTCAGTTTTCTACAGTTAAAATATCCATTTTTGAAAGAATTCTTAGTTTACAGTATTTCTTCACAACTGCCTCAAATATTTCCACAGTATTGTATGTACAGTATGCAGGACGTTTGCACAACACCATTGAAGTTGAATTGAAGAGTTAAATTTGTAATAACAACACTGTAATTCTGAATGATTCAACTTTATTCAGCTTAAGTAAGTATGCAGAAGCTTCATATGAGTCTCAGCAGAACTTTGGAATGCATTTTTGCATGGAATGAGGGTTGTAGTATTTGACCCTGATTACTTACATTTTAGTAGCCTTCTGGGTGACAAACCCGGTCTTCCAGTCAGTGTGCAGAGCAGAAGCATTTAAACCAACCAAGACCTACAGTATGGTAATGTACTTGAACCAATCAGCCATAACATTAACACCACATAGCTTTAACACATTAACATTGATTATCAATTATATACCAGTAAAGTGGGGATAAGGTCATGGGCACCCAAGGCTTACCCATGCCCACGGGTACCAAATGCCAGCCCACCCAGTCCGATCATACAGTAAAGCCAATGCAGCAAACTCGCCAAAAAATTCAATGCTGGCCATGATAGAAAGACACCAGAATACTTAGTGCACTGCAACCCATTGCAGGCAAAGAGCCCAAGGCCGCCAGTCCGGTCTGTAAATTAACCAGATCTCAATCCGATCAAGTACACTTCATACAACCAAACAAATATGAACAATGGAGGCCCGACCCTATAAACTACAAAAGTTCTGCTGCCAACATCCTGGTGCCAGACACCACAGCACACCCCCAGTGGTCTTGTGGAGTCATGCCCCAAGAGGCCAGAGCCACCCCAGTGGCACCAGTGGAACCTACACAATATTGGGCATAATGTTTTGCGTTGTATTGTTATGGCTGATTGGTGTATATGCACATCGGTTTTAATTTAAGATAGAATTAAAAGAATCTGAACTATCCCTTTAACATGTAAACTTTAAGAAGAAATAAGCATTTAAGTTTTTTCTGTGTTGTTTGAGTTTAATCTGTTCCACTTATCACTGAGTTTGAATCTATGTGAATTATCCATTTTGGATTGATGTTATTCTAGATATCCATTAATTGTGATCTATTTGATTTAGCTGTTTAAGATTTAGATGATTTATCTATTTGAGTTTTATTAATAATTGTGAATTAACCTTTTTGAGGTGCATTTAAGTTTTAAAATTAATATATAAAAGATACATATAGAACTATATGACGTTTTATAAGCATATGTTCATTCCTATTAGCTTCTATCCTGTGTTGGGTATTACTATATTATTATTTAAAGTTTTTCTGAGTGCTGTCTTTTTAATGGCACGGTACCACAGGAATTTGTGTAATTTCCTGTAAATTATAAATATTCTATGGCAAATTGGGGCATCTCGCAAACACAAGAACTATCGAGCAGGAGTTTCTTTCCATGCAGCTGAAGCTCTTCATCAGTTGCGCTCAAATCACAGCTGGATTTGATGCCATACGACAGTTTCATTCAATAAGTGACAAAAAGAAAATCACCCAATAAATATCAACATAACCGCACTCTAGTAAGCAAGACAATCACAAACAAACAACACTGCACAATAACATCACAAAAATAATTTTACACTCATACAACGACATGCAAAACACCAACACACACAACACATTCGCTCAAATGACGTGAGAACCAGAGTGCTGAACCCTTCAGAGAGATTTGGACATAACTGTATGTGGTGGCCTGCATGCTTTCTTTTGGGCTTTCCTGAGACTGCTCCTTCACACACACATACACACACTGTGCCTCAACGGGATCGTGACCTGCTGATGATGCCTTTGATCTGCGAGTCTTTCTCTAGCTGCTGCTGCCTCAGTCTCCTCTCGCTGTCGTCCAGACGGCTCTGGTACTGCAGCAGGATCTTGTTAGTCTGCTGCTCTTGAGAGTGCAGCCTGCGTTCATACTCCTCCAGCTTACGGTGGGACATCATCAGCCGCTCCTTCAGGGAGTGGATCTCCTCCTCGTACTCACGCACCTGTACACCCCAAACAATACGTTAATGAATTTGCTCCATGCCTAGAATAGCAGTTTTCTATAATTCTTTGAATGGATATTTCTTGGTCTTGCACTTATAAAGGATTTGAATCAGTGCTTTTTTTTAAATCATTACTAACTAGACAATTTGAAGATTTGCACAAGCCAATTCCTTAAAAATTGTACTTAAAATTCCCTTTTTTGTGGGTGGGGGTTCATTCCACCACCTAGGTGCCAGAACAGAAGACAGTCTAGATGTATGATCTTCCTTGATCCCTGAGAGTTGGTGGGACTAGTCAAGCCTGGTTGGACTAGTCAAGCAATGGTGGGACCAGTCAAGCAATTCAAGTATTTCAGTCTTGAAATAACGAGGGACTAAACAAGTAGCCTGTGTGGAGAGAAATTGACCAAGTCTTCTGATGTTGTAAAGAGGAAATTGACAAGAGCAATATTACAGTATAGGATCAGAGGCAGGTGATAAGAGAGGTTAGCAATGTGTGGGGGGAAATGAGTTGTGTGTCATCTGCATAACAGTGGTCTGAAAAGCCGTGTGAGGATATGACTTCACCAAGAAACCAGGTACAGTATAGATGGAGAACAGAAGAGGACCTAGTACTGAGCCTTGGAGAGTCTGCGTGAAGTAGACGTGGAACCCTTCATGTCACTGCATACGACCGATCTTTTAAGTAGGAAGCAAACCATTGCCATTCTTTGTCATATATTCCAAGGCTTGTAAGGATAAACAAGAGAATCTGTGGTTCATCGTTTGAAATGTAGCTGAGAGGTCCAGGAGGAAGAGGACAATTAACAGTTTAGCATGGAGGTTGTCAGTGACAGACAGAAGGACTCTGTGGAATGTGCTAGGGTGGTAGAGGGAAGGCCCTGAACTTTTGCTGTAGGTGTTGGGGTGGGGGTAAAGGTCTGGCAGATTGTTGTATCTTGTTGCTCTGTTCTTGTTGCTTTGTTCAGTCTATTTTTCCCTCATAGAATATGGAGATGTCATCAGCGGCCACAGTGAATGGAGCGGAAGGAGCCGGTGGGTTGAGTAGGGAAGAGAACATATATACTGTACAGTGGGGCAAAAAAGTATTTAGTCAGCCACCAATTGTGCAAGTTCTCCCACTTAAAAAGATGAGAGAGGCCTGTAATTTTCATCATAGATATACCTCAAGTATGAGAGACAAAAAAAAAATAATTCATCTCAAGACTTTGTTATATACCCTTTGTTGGCAATGACAGAGGTCAAATGTTTTCTGTAAGTCTTCACAAGGTTTTTTGCCCCACTGTGAGCCTGCAAGGACCATATGCTATGCAGAAGCCTCCAGTTTTTCCCTGTAGAATGGCAGCTTTAGCGGATGTCACTTCACATGAGAATTTAGAGAGAAAAGCATGGTAAGAGACAAGATCTGCATCAAGCTGTGATTTCTTCCATCTTCTCTCTGCAACTGTCAGTTTCTATCCAAGCTTCTGGAGAAAGTTCTTGACTAACAAATTTAGTCTAAAAGAGAGAACCCCAAATAACTTTCTTTCAGCTGCTCCCATCAAGGGGTTGCACAGCAGTCCATCCAATCTGCACACAACCTGGTACAGGTTTTATGTTGGATGTCCTTCCTGATAAACCCTCTAATTTTTCTAATTGGGCTTGGGACTGGAGCTGCATGCAGCTGAGCTCGAACCCAATAACCTGTCCATTTTTGTCACCCTCATAGCAAAACACAGCATTTTCAGTTCTGCCACCTCCAGCTCTGCTTCCTGTCTTTTTGTCAGCGGCAACGTCTCCAAACAATACAACATTGCTAGTCTCACTAACGTACTGTAAACTTTTCCTTTCCTTCTTGCTGATACCCTTCTGTCAAAGATCACTCCTGCAACTCTTCTCCACTCATTCTCCACTCATTCCACCCTGCCTGCACTCTCTTCACTTCTCTACAACAATCCTATTGGTTTAGACAGTTGACTAAATATTTAAACTTCTATACCTTCCTCTACTCCTGGCAACTGCACCTTTCCCCCACCCTCACTCTCATTTACACACATATACTCCGTCTTGCTCCTACTGATCTTCAGGCCTTTTCTCTCCAGTGCATCCCTCCACCTCTCTAGACTCATCTCAACTTGTTTCTTACTCTAGCTGCTGATCACAATATCATCTGCAAACATCATATTCCATGGAGACTCTTGTTTATCCTCATCTGTCAACCTGTCCGTCACCATTTGAAACAGGAAGGGGCTGAGAGACGATCCTTTGTGCAGTCCCACCTTCACCTTAAACCAGTCAGTCGTATCTACGGCAGATCTCACCGCTGTAATAATGTCCTTGTACATATCTTGCACCACCATCAGAAACTTCTCTGACTTTCTCATGCAATACCACAGTTTATCTGGGGGCACCCTGTCATACGCTGGTCTACAACCACACAACGCAGCTCTTTCTGCTCTTCTCTATACTTCTCCATCAGCATCCTCAAAGCAAACAGGGCATCTGTGGTGCTCATTCTTGGCATGAAGCCATACTGCTGCTAACAGATTGTCACCTCTCACCCTCAACCTAGCTTTCACTACTCTTTCCCATAAATTCATGGTGTGGTTCATCAGTTTTATGCCTCTGTATGTTAACTGTCCACTGTTTACACTAATGAATCTGGCTAATAACACTCCTAAACTAGTTGCTTTTTGGGCAATGAGCATGGTGCGTCAGGTGGTGGCATTCGGAATGAGTACCATGCACTACAGTTACAGCTCTAAGGTGCTTCAGCTCTATGGTGAAGCACCATAATGGATATTACTGGTGATTTGTCAATGCAAAAAAAAAAAAAGAGTCAGTTACCCGGTCCAGCCGAGACTCGTCCATGCTTTTAGAATGCTCCTTCAGTTTTAGGTCCTCCCTGTCCACACGCAGGCTCTCAATGTCAGCTGACAGGTGCGGCATGTTGGACACCCAGGCGACTGTCCGCTCAGATGCAGGGGTTGGAGGGTTCAGTGTGGAGGGAGACTTTGAGCCCTAAACAAATGAACATAGAAACATGGATGTGAAATGAACCTAACAAAAGTCACTTAACAGGGTTACGTTTGTCGCAAATATGTTTTTACAAAAATATTGCATCTTGACATGTCTACTTCTTGCGTAAATAATACCTGTGTCACAAACCAAACAGTTATGTAGTATATCAGTGTATCTGCTCTCTCCATATACTCAGTGATATAATGTGTACAGTCATGTATGTATAAATATACTGTACCTGCTTGTTAGTAGTTGGTTTTAGGAGGTGCTGTTGGTTGGACTGTGGAGCAGTTTTAGCAGGAGTATCACTCTGTGCATTCTCCGTGTTTTCATTAGCACCCCCCTGTGGTGGCTGGTTATCACTGGCTGTGCTGGATTGGTGAGGGAGACCAGGGGCGGGGCTGTCCTTAACTGACAGCTGTTGACGTGGCAACGGCCTTGCTCCAAAACTCGACTCAGGTGACTGAAGGAGGTTTCCGCTCTGGGGTCGAACTTTGGGTGGGGTGGAGTTAGCAGCTGAGCTGACTGACAGCTGGTGGGAGGGCTGAGGCTTTATCCGCTGTGTAGGGGGAGGAGCCATAGAGGCCTGGCGGACGGGGTGCATGGTGGCCGGGGGCGTCGCAACTGAGGCGGGTGTTCCGGTGCCAGTGGCGGTCTGAGGAGCCATGCCCATTAATACCTGCTGGTGGAGATTCTCCTGAAAAAACAGAGCGAGAGAGAGGGAGAGATACAGAGGGAGTGAGAAATAATGTATTATACTATAAAAAAGTCATAAGTCAAAGCAACAATTTTGGTCATCAAAACAGGTCTCAAAATAATTAATTTTAATTTTAGACAAAAACTTTTTTTGTGTGTATTAAAACTCCAATTCCAATTCAGAGCCCTAGCGTACACACTTTGTTGTACTGTAATATATCCCAAACATTATTACACTGTTCCGTTTTTTGAATATTTTCAAATTAAGCTTTCATTGTAATGAAAATGAGAAAATATTTTGGAAAGATTTAATAAAATAAAAGGTTTTACTGAACAATTCAGTGAATGATTGCAATAAAATAAAGTGAATTATAACACTGCTACTTCGTGGTATGTGTAGAAAAGCTGTACACTGCTCACACATTTGCAGTAATTCTGTTTGCAGCATACCTGCACTTGTAGTGATAGCTGCCGGCGTGCGTAGTCAGCCTGGTTGTGGCGGGTGTAGTCGTCGCTGTAGCTGTGCGAGTGGACGATACTAGGCTGCACCAGGCTGTTCTGCGTGCGCAGGGCAGAAAGATCCTCACTGCGGGAGAACCCACCATGGCCAAAGGCCGGCACACCGAAACCTGCATGTCCGTTCTCAGGCTCTGGGGCAAGCAGGAGCGGTGGGGCATGCGAGGCATGGGGTGGGCCATGGTACTGAGGCCCATCCGAAGCCAAGTGGAACAGCGGGTTCTGGAAGGAGAGTGGCACGTGCATCGCTGCTGCTGCATGCTGCTGCTGCTGGGAGAGCGAGTCCGAGGCCAGGCCGCCCGAATGGCTGAACCTCATTCCCCCAAGCCGCAGAGGAGCGCCACCGAAACTGCCCAGTCCAGCAATGGAGCCCTGTGACGAGTTCAGCATGTCGTTTACAGAGTGCAGGTTGGAAATGCTGTTGATGCGCGAGTCC
Source organism: Clarias platycephalus (assembly GCA_030068275.1). Classification (NCBI taxonomy): domain Eukaryota; kingdom Metazoa; phylum Chordata; class Actinopteri; order Siluriformes; family Clariidae; genus Clarias; species Clarias platycephalus. The sequence goes on along the minus strand of JAQQZT010000012.1, from coordinate 6,001,781 downwards.
TGCAGGTCCATCATAGAGACACTCTTATTCACACTCAGCACCTTGGAAACACATGCACAAAAATCAGCGCTGGAATCTGTTACATTGGAGCCAGTTGGGTCTTTGTGTGGTAATAAATAAATAGTTATTTAGTATTTCGTTTTTAGTATCAAGATCATTTGAATAGTTTAGTACCTAGTAAAGCTGGTTACATTTGTGATGTTTTATTTCATGGTAAGTTTTCCAGTCACAGTAAGTGAAGTCCTGTCAATTCACATCCGGTTAAGTCAAGTGAAGCCAAGACAATCTAGTCAAGACAACTCCATTTGAGTGAAATCAGGTCAGGTCAAATCAAGGAGAGTCAAGTCAGATCAGGACAAGTTAAATCCAATCAAGTCCACTACAATCAAATGAATCAAGGGGGATCAGGTCAAGTTGATTCAAGTCAACTCAAGTCAAGCCAACTTCAGTCAAATGACTTCAAGTCAGGTCAGGTCAAATCCACTCAAGTCGAATCAAGTCAAGTGTCCTCAAGTCATGTCCACTTTAGTCAATTTAGCCAACAATCAAATAATTAAACTGGTTCACAATGCTTGTTCATGAATGTTGTTTTACAGATTACCAGCAGTACTCGCATAGTTTTGTACAAAATAATTGTCTTTCAGTTCATCGTAAAGTAACTCTGTCTACATTACCACAGTTAGTTTGCCATCCTTAATATTTCTAGCATTATTTATTTAATATCTTCATTTTAAAATGTACATAACGGTGTGTGCAGGTTCTATGTTTTGGTGTTCATTCTCACATACCTTTGGGTCTGGCTCTGTGATGTCAGAGCTGCTCGTGCAGTAGGCAGGGCTTGAGCGGGCTAAGGGTGGGCGTGCCACATAGAACACCTCTTTGTTGCCACGGGGATCCCTTTCGAAGCCAGCCATGCCTGGGTGAGAGAGAGCACCGCCTCCAGAGGTAGGAGATGGTAGACGAGAGATATCTATAGAACTACAGATACAAACAAGAATGTATTAACTTACCAGCATTAACATTTAGAAATTACACATTTATAATGACCCATTAAAGAGCTCAGTGTGTCCAATCACAATTGGAGAGTCAAGTAAGACTCTGGTTCACACATTCATTTACACCTTTTATTATACCATTTATGTCTCTCAAGTAAGTCTTTAGCCACATTTAAATCACACATTCATATTCATGAGCTTGTTTGAACATGTTTTAGTTTTTATAGTAATAGTTCATTCACAGAGACTTGTATGCTGAATTCTCTGATTATACAAAACTAATAACAAATATTTTTAAATGTTGTTATCTAACAAAAAAAAAAAATATTATATTATATTATATTATATTATATTACATTATATTATATTATATTATATTATATTATATTATATTATATTACATTATATTATATTATATTATATTACATTACATTACATTACATTACATTATATT
>JAQQZT010000012.1:5972592-5994584 GCA_030068275.1 Clarias platycephalus | reverse complement strand
GAGAGAGAGAGAGAGAGAGAGAGAGAGAGAGAGAGAGAGAGAGAGAGAGAGAGAGAGAGAGAGAGAGAGAGAGAAAGACAGAATGGAAAAAAAAGGGAAAAGCAAAGGAGATAGAAAAGGGAAAATTTGACAGGCAGAGAAGAGGGAAAGAGAATGATAGAAGACAAATATGACAGAGAAAAGAAAGAGAGAGAGAGAAAAGAACAGGAAGATGAAGGGGAAAGAGGGTTGAGTGGTCGATGGGTGACAGAGAAAAGTTGGGATTAAAGAGAAAGAGAGACAGATGATGAGCGCGATGCAGACACAGACGGAACAGCGATAGAGCAGCAGTTAAACTCTTCACCACACTCGCTCACACACAGATACACACAAACACACACATATGCACACACACAAACAAACACACACAACATTCCTCAGTGCTGGAGAGCAAAGCTAAATGAGAATGTTTCTGAAATTGTGATGAAAAGCATGGCACATGTACAGGAAAAGCCTGACATTATACACAGTTACTGTGAAAGAGCCTGGAACATGACAAGTGAAAAAAAAAAAAAAAAAAACGGGGCGAGAGTGGATTTTAGATAATGAGCTCATGGATGAGATCCTAATGCACTGTCTAGTGGGACAGAATAGCAAATAAATCAGCAGAAAATAGATTAGAATAGAGAGTCGATTTTAATGAGCATACTGTACGTAGGGTGATATGAAATGTATTTACTGGTTCTAAATGGAGGCTGTACCTATCTACATGTGAATGGACTGTGGTTTGCATTTAGTCTAATGATTGGTATTTAACAGTGAGTACAGGTAGGGCGAGGTAGGGGATGACAGTTAGTCAAGTAGGTAGTAATAATGGACACATGGCACAGGGTTGAATGGTAAAGCATGTTTTGTGTTGGGACACTGGAGTTTAGTCATTAGGATTTGGGCCTGGAAGATTAGTTGGTTGAATAGCATTCCCAGATTGGTTATGGTAAGGGCATGGATGGTGAGATTGGCATGTGCTGGAATTCTGGAGAGAAATGATTTGGGTCTTGATACTTAGCATAGTTTGGGCTTGAATAGTAAGCATGGGATGAACATGGATAGTTAGGTTGGGTTGGGTAGGCATGCCAGATATCTTAGGAATGGGTATTATCTTGCTATTGTTGGTTTGGGCTGGGTACAGGTGTCAAAGATTAATGAGTATGCTACAGTATGAGTCTTGATGGTGACCATGTATTTGGCCTTGATGGTAGTTTGAGTGGGGCTTGGATCTTAATGCACATGTACATGCCTTGGGCTTAGTAGTGATGTCACAGATTGGAAAATATTGTAGTGGTCTAAATGGTAAAATGGGTTAGGCCTAGATGGCTGGCTTGTGTTGAGTAGGGAAGCCTTGGACCTTCACTGTGGGTATGGCCTGGGTGATTAGGCATGGGTTAGATGAGATGCAAAAGATAGGACCTAAATGGTAAGAATGAGTTAAATAGGGATTCTAGAGATTAATTATGGATTGGGCATAGATGGTAAATATGGCTTTGGTTGGAATGTTGGAGTATAGGTATGCTGTCATAGTTAGTCCTGCTGGAGTCACTGGTTGCACTCTGCACTAAATATGCATAAACCTTATACTGTACATTATGTGACTGTGACCATACAGTACGTAATAGCGCTCTCTCTCTCTCTCTCTCTCTCTCTCTCTCTCTCTCTGTCTCTCTCTGTTGAGCTACTCATGGCATTCCTGAGTTTCCAGAGATCCTGACCCATTCTGCCCACCGGACATGTCGGACACATCCTACTGCCCTGCTTCTGGTTGGAGATCTTCTCTCATGTATGCGTCTACTGCTGCTGAGAATGGCCCCATGTGGTCTGCTTGAGAAACGTATGCGTACCACATGACCATGAAGGACTTGGCAGATACAGGAAGTTTTTCTCTGATGGCTTGTGACTGCAGTCGCTCAATAGTTTAGGGTTGAAATTCCCACGAGCAGTTGTGCCACCACCAACAAAAGTTGACTTTGTATTAACTTAAACAACTTTCCCAGCCTCATAATAAAGAGTATGACTGCAAATCACTACCTGCTATATCTATCTGATATCACCCAATGAGGATGGGTTTGCTGCTGAGTTTGTTTCTGTAGTAATTTCTCTAAAGATTTCTTCCTATTGATATCTCAGGGACAAACTGATAATTATAATGAATCAATATTTCCTCCACAGATCGGAAATATATTTAGTGCAGAGGGTGCAGATGGGCTGGATGAAGGTGATGTCTAAGTTTTGGGCTGAGTACATTTTACATAATTCCTGCATAATCCTGGATTGTAGTAAAGTGGTTTGGATGTGGGTAATGAATATAATTAGCTTTTTTTTTTTAACAGTTATTGTTTGAGTCAGGTCACTGGAATTTAGTAATGATTGTTTGATGTTGGAGTGTAAATATAAGTGTAGGGATCAACTAAGGATGCTGGATGGTATGCTTTGGGACTGAGTGGTAAGTATGGATTGAGTAAGGATACTGAAGTGTTGTGATTATGGCTTGGGCCTGAACAGCGAGTATGATTTGGGCCTGGATGGTGAGTATGGATCCGGCCTGGATGGCAGTGGACTCTAGTGACTGACTTGGAGAAGCTGGCCAGGCTCTGCACCACCTTGGCGATGAGCGTGAGGGTTCGGGATGTGCGCTCAGATGGGTACTCCTGCGTCAGGTTAAACAGTGATGGAGACATGATGGCTGGACACAGGAAGCGCAGGAACAACGATGAACTGATGAGCCGGTCTGCAATATCCTCACGACCTCGTTCAGCACAACGCACACGCCACGATGCAAACACTTCCTTCAGCTCCCGTGGAAAAACACTGTCGAAAGTGTAAGAATAGTAAATGAGAACTACACTACTAAACATACAGAATAATGTACAATGAATCAAGGTGCAGCTTTCTTGCTTTTTTTTTTTTTTTTTTTGCACTAGGCTTTTCCACTGTTTTATACAGCCTTCTTATAACTGACACATCTATAGTAGTTTTGCAGTTAAGGGAGAGGAAAAATACTTCACAATTCTGTGTACTTGTAGATTTGTGCAATTCATTTTCCTTTGGGTACATACAGTAGCTACAATTCTCAAAGTGTGATTGAGAAAACTTTAATCCCTGTGCTTTGCTTGTTTTACTTAAGCATATTAGCAAGATATAGGCTGTAATGATTATTTAAAATGTCTACCACTATCAATTTGTCAATACAAAGAAAAATATATAAGCACATATACAAGCAAATTATGGTGTCCCACATGGCTTGGCTTTAGGGCCACCTTTTTAATTCCTCTTTCACATTAATAATGAGCTCAGATGACTATAAATATCCAATGAGTTGCCATGGCAATGCAAATGAAATTAGCAATCCAATGTCTCATGAACACCTGACTTGATAATCTGTTTTTCATACTGTACATGATCAATAAATTACTTTAATGGATATTCCTTCAATGTGGTATGTGCATCTTGATTTTTTAATGTTGCAAGTTCAATCTGTTATTATAATTTCAGCAGACAGTGAAACTGATGGGACTCTGGGTGTCTCTCAGCACCTTTTTGCAGCCCTTGTTCTTGTCAATTTAAATTTCTTGACCTGGATTGCTGACTGTAGTAAAAACGTTAATAAGGTGAGAGTACCTCACAGAAGAATGGCTAGATCAGCAGAAATCCAATAGAGTGAAAGGTCTCAAGATTGCTAAAAGTTTTGGCAAAATGTTTTGGCCTGAAAAGAAAAATAATATGAAGCAGAAGAAAAAAAGAGATTGTAGGGAATAACATACCAATGGGAGTTGATAATCTTGCAGAGTGCAAGTTCACAGCACATGCGTAGGTTAGCCTGGTGGTCTGGAAGCATGGAAGGTGGGGTTCGCATAGGGTCCACCTCACAGTTTTCCTCTGACTCATACAGTGCACGAATGAACTCACCTACACATACACAGATCGTGTCCATTATCAACAAGGGCAATGCCATTAACATAATTCCTCAATGAGTAATAGGGCATCATCACCAGTATCATGTTCTAATTCAGAAATCTCTTACATGTTCAACTGAAAAATCCAGCTTTTTCCAAACAGATGCAATATGCCCAAGCAGACTGAGCTGATCAAGCTTGTATACCATAATTGCCAGATGGAAAGTTAATTTCAAGTTTCTTTATTGTTTGTCTAAACTGACAATTAAATATTTTAGATTTTTTTTTTAAAGCTATAATGTTGTGTCTGGTCAGACCAAGCTAGGTATGATAATCACCACCCTAACCACATACCAATCGTGTCTTTAAGGTAGCGGTGTCCAACAAGTTTGAGGTACTCCTCTATGGCTTTGGTCGCCAGTGTGTTCTCCCTGAAGATGAGATGCTCTCTGTCCATGAATCGATCCACCTCACATAATGCCATGTCCGAAAGAAAATCCTGCACAACAAACACAAGTCCTCTCAAACCTCTCAAACCCCCAACACATTTAAAATGATAAACAGCTTAGAGTTTATGATCTGCTTAGAGATTTTAGGTGTAGAAGTTTATCAAAAACAAAAGGACGACTCATCTGATTTCCAAAAATTATCCTCACAACTAATTTCCAGAAAACCCAATGAGTCTTTGAGGTAATTACCCCTGCTACTGTATATTTCTGAAACGCAAAACGGTGCAAAGTTTAGGAGGAAGTGCACTCACGGACCTTGGCCTTGCCGGTGCTCTGTAGGATGTGCACCAGAGCGCAGGCCACTTCCTCCTTGCTCTTCACGCTCAACAGTGGCTCCAGGACAGCACAGAGAGTGCGATAATTATTCGTCACATACTCTGCAAACTCTTTATACAGCTCCATGGGCAAGATACTCATAGTCTGATAGCGCGATTTGAGCCTCAGTGAGGCATTAATGACCTTTCCACTGCCCACACCTCCACCCTTTGCAAGGACACTGGGCTGGATGACTGGGTACCACTGTTCCACAAACTGACGACCTGTGATGCTCGAGATGGGAATGCTGACCAAGCCGAGATATGTGCTTTTCTCCTGTCAAAAACACACATCCTCAATCAGTACAGAGCAACAGTAGAACTATGATACTTATCCATTACAACGCTGCCAAATAAAATACATTTGTGTCAGCATATTAATGCTATCCATAAATAAAAACATTAGAATTATGTTTTGTCATCACTCAGACCTTGCGTCGCTTCTTGTCCGTCTCCTTGTACAGGTGCAGGCGCAGGCTTCGGATAGCCGGGAGGTTGTTGAACTCGAAGTGCTCACCCCAGAACACCGTGTCTGTTCGAGGCTTGCTGGTGGTGCGCGCATACAGCATGTCATCCAGGCACAACTCGCAGTAGTAGCGCTTTTTAGGTGGAAGATCCCGCGCCTCGATAATCCACAATTTAAGAACATTGTCCACCCGACGACTGTTATCCTGCATCATTTTTTCAAAAAGACCAAAACATAAGATAAAGCTTGTGTAATCTGCACTTATTACGTATTCTGTATACCACTTATCCTGTATATAGGGTCGGGGGGCCTGGCGTCTATCCCAGGAGACTTAGGGCATGAGGGGGGGTCCACCCAGAACAGAGTACCAATCCATCACAGGGCATACCCACATAAAACAAATACGGACATTATGGACAATTTGGGAACGTCAAATAATCTAATCTGCAATACCCAGACGAAACCCACCAAGCACATGCACACAGACCAGAGGCAGGAATAGAACCCCGACCATGGAGATGCGAGGCCGCTATGCCACCGTTTATTAAATTTGACTCCTTTTTGTACCTTGCCTCTCTGGGATGCCACAATGAAAAATTTCCCTTACTGACCAGTTCATGCAATTAATTTATGGTCAAGAAAAACAACAATCATAGACAAATTATTGGTGTTTTTTTTTAAGGAAAGGGGTCTACTACAGCGACTATGCTTGCATGTGCAACTAAAAGAGTTTAGCATTCACTCAGTGTCCAGCTGTTGCCACATTCCTAGTTTGAATGCCACACTTCAGGCAGCTCTTTTTAATGAGTCTCAGCTAAAGCTGCCAACTCATGGTTGGCTTGTTCTAAGGTATTTCAAGTGCACCTACATAACCATAACAAAGGCGGATAAAGGACAATACAAAGCTATCGACTAAACCACTTTGTTAAAATCTATGCAGCATCAATATTCTGGAATAATCTAGGATATTATGGAAATTACTCATAATTTACACCTATTGCTGAAGCGTGTTTAGGGTCATCCAAGGTTCAGCATGACTAATCTTATCAGACTACAGTCTTTACTCAGCAAGAACCATAATAATCACACTGGCTAATGAGTCCTAGCCCCAATTCTCTTTTCAATAAATGTAGCACAGCTGCGCAAAATCAAATCACTTTTCTAACAGATGAGTTAATTAGCTGCTATACTGTCATCGCAACCTTCTTTGCTATTTAAATTTCAAGCTGTGTTGATAACAAGAAGTGTTTTTTCCCCTGAAAAAATCGTTCATTCTGAGGTGCATTAGTCCTGCTAGGAGTTACAGAGTGTTACATCAGAGGTTTTATTTCTCTTGCTGCAAGGAAGGCAGTTGTGAATTTTTCACCAGTGGCAATTTTACCAAGTTCATGTCTGTTGGGTTGAAAGCTTGTTACTCATTACCGCTTATATATATATTTACATTTCCAAATCATAAAGTGTACTATTTGGTAACTACATTAAAAAGGAATGGGTTTGTTAATTTTAATGCCATTAGTTTAAATATTTTGGATGATAACTGGTGGGAAACTGCCCACTGGTGGGAAACTGCCCACTCCCATCCCCCATTTTGATCAAAAGTCTTAAGACACCCCTAATTTCTTCTTCTTTGCTTCCAAAGGGCAGACTCTCTTTGAAAAGTACTCCAGGCTTCCTCCAGGATGAGTTTTCGGCTTTATGCACTTTGCAGCTTGTCACAGTAAACGTCAGTTTCCGTTTCTTCCATTTAATCCATGTTGTTCTACAGCTTCATTCATGAAGAAATAAGGGGCGCTCGAGACTTTTTCACAGTACTGGACTCATAATCACACTCATTATCTCATTGATGTTCATGGTTGGTTAATATCACTCTGATAGTCAGGATAGAGTAATACCATCCCTCTAATTGAAACTGCATGGCCTATGTGCTCTTTTTGACTCCCCCTGTGACGCGTGGCTGTGACATTCACATACATGGTCCTCAGATTGTTTTCTGTTGGGCCACTTCACAACACTCCCGCAGGTTAAGACGCTGTCACACTAAACCATGTTCCCACCATGTCCTCAAAATTTGGGTGAACTGGTAAGGATGTAATATTGTCTCCCTTGACATTGAGCTGCCACGCTTTTTTGAACATGTTTTTAAAAAAAGCCTGGTGAGGATGTGTTCGAAGCAAGATGTAGAAAGAACTCAATAAGGATGGAGTACCGAGAGCATTGACCAGTTAATGGCGAAAGTAACCTCATTGGTGACTTTACTGGCATACTACAAGCATGTGACCGACAGGAAAGATTGAATGGCATCCTGACTGCGTGGTCTTTGGGATATCACTGCAATGTCAATGAAGTTCTCACAATGACCTCTCCAGGCTTGTGCTATGACCATGGTAGGTCCAAGCTCCATCTAACCCTACCCTCTGCATCCTCTTCTCTCACACCAACTAACTTCATGTCCTCTCTCACTGCATCCATAAATCTCCTCTTTGGTCTTCCTCTAGACCTCCTGCCTGGCATGACATGGTAGGTCCATGCCATGTTGTATAAAGTTCATATTATGTTTCTCTTGTGCTTAGCATGTTTATGATTACGTGTAGTCAAAAGTAGTATGAAGCACTACTATAAACAAAACTTACCCTGTCAAACTTTCTTATGTATAGCTATATAGTTAAGCATTTTAAGCTCATCATCATTCAGGCACAGAATTTCTTTTGTCACTAAACATTTACAAAGTGTTAGTGTTTCTCTTGTCTCTTGTATGCTATGGGTTGCCACATTGGATCATCTGATCTGCAGGATCTGGCACACATCTTATGCCAGATGTCCCTCCTGGCGCAACCTCCTATTCTTTTACCTGCACTGACGGCTGGCACTGCATGCAGTTGTAGGGGGCATAGGGTTAAGGGGGGTCTTGCCCAAACATCCAGCAGTGGTGACCTAGCGGTGAAGAGGCTCGACCCCCCTACAAAGCAACCCAGAGCTTCGATGGCCTGAGCCACCACAGCCCCCATTACAAATTAAAGTATAGGGGAATCAAGTTAAAACTATTTTGTGCTTGAAACCATATTACTTTAAGGCATAAGGCTTGATTATTAGCATTTATAGTATAGGGCGACACGGTGGTGTAGTGGTTAACCTCCAGGGTTGAGTGTTTGAGTCCCACCTTTAGGTCTGTGTGTGTGTGTGGAGTTTGCATGTTCTTCCCGTGCTTAGCGTGTTTCCTCCAGGTACCTTGGCTGCTCGCTCCAGTCCTAAGGCATGCGGATTAGGCTAAATGGCATTTCCAAATTGCCTGTAGTGTGAGAGAAAGTGTGTGTAAGATTTCATGCTTGTGTGTCCTGCAAAGGATTGGCATCCTGGATGTACCCCACCTAGTGCACCCAAGTCCCCTAGGATGGACTCCAGGCCTCCCGCGACCCTGTGCAGGATGAGTGGTAAAGAGAATGAGAGAATAATCATAGCTTGTATAGTCCATGGACTTGACTGCTGTACTGTATATATGAGGAAAACCCTTTTTTTTTTTTGCTTTGCCCTGGTGCTAAGAGGCACCTGTTGATAGTAAAAAAAAAATGTATAGCCTCCCATTTAGCACTGTGAAAACTCCACTTCCTCCACCATTCACTTAGACTCCACTAACAACCTAATAGCATATGTAAAATATAACGCATTAGAATTATATAACAACACACAATAACACATATCTAGGATACATTTCACAGTTGGACTCGGTTGTAGAGCCTGAGAGCCAGCCACCCACGTCTCCTACCTTGTTGGGCTTAACAGCTCGCTGCAGGTTCTCAATCCACTTGTCCCGCTCGGCAGCCGATCGACAGGCGAAACACTTCGTGCCTGAAGCTGTTGTTACCTAAAGACCACACATATACATACACACATGGCAAAAGGTCTTGTTTACAGCGGCTTGCATAAGTATTGGCCTCCTGGTTGCGTGTTCTCATTTATCCGTGGCCATTGACGCTTGGTGTGCCGCTTCCTCTAGGCTGAATCATGGTTGTGTCATATTTTTTTTTTTGTAGGTCTCTAACGGTGCTCTGTGGGATGTTTTATGCTTAGAGTTATTTTTAACTACATAACTAAACCATGATGGTACGTTTCCAGAATTTTCTCCTGGACTTGGTCTCTATGACGCTGTTAGTTTAAGTAGGTTTCTAAGAAACAAACTCCAGGAACAGCAACAGGAGGTGGATACTTATGCAATCACAACTTTTACAATTATTATTCGCCTATAATTCCACATCTATATGGATTATTTAATATTACCGTCAATTTGGTGTAAATTCACGACTCATCGCTTCATTCCTACATTTCGAAGCAAAACGTCATTCTCTCTCTTGCACTCAAACACACACAGGCATACCTCGAAACAGTACTCCTGGCCGAGGATGCTGGAGTGGACGGGCTTGATGATGGCATCCTCGTCCAGCGTGAGGTCCAGCGCCTCGGCCGCGCTGCTCGGCGACAGCAGAGACTCGTGGGAATGCGACTCCTTGAAGCTCTGCATCAGACGTGTCCTGCAGCAAGAGAGCCGTAAAAAAGAAAGACTAATAACACTGCTATAACAATAAAACAGTTAATGGCTCCCCTTGTGTTCATCATGGTGTGATGTTGCTGCTTCTTATTGTGCATTAAATCTTAGTGCCTGAATGAGCAGAACTGTCAGATCACTAGGCAAACAATAGTTCATGGTCGTCTTGGACACCGCTCAAGGCCAGTTAGGACCGACCATTCCGGGATTTAGCCGCGAAATATTTCCGCCTTGCGGTGGAGGTGTTTCAAAGTAAAACATCAGACAGACTTAGAGAGTGACAGACAGGAACTTTACTGAGGCACTCAGCGTCCGAGGGAGGGGAGGGGGAGGAATTAAGCCCAGCACACAAAGCTAGACGGCGCGAGCGACCAGACATCAAGAAAACTAAAAAAAGACGTCCTTCTGGGTTATTTCAAGACGAAAAATCAAGGAATACTGACTGGCAGGTCAAGTTGGTGGTCTGTCGCTCCCTCAGATTACATCAGTCAAAGCAGGCTTTGACCATGCATTACCATCAAGAAAATAATAAATAAATAAAATAAAAAACAGTATTGCCAAAGCGTGTCGTAAAGGAACACAATAGCAGCAAAAGTAGTTTTAACAATATAGGGAAAAGAAAGAAAGAAAGAAAGAAAGTATGCGTGTAGCTAATTAGTTCTCGCCTATCTGGCGAATCTCTGTACATCAGGGCTCTACAACGCCAGTCCTGGAGGGCCACACAGTTTGGTGATTTCTCTTCTCAAACCCAGCTGATTCAACTGATCTGTTAATTACCAGGTTCAGTGGGTGTGTTTAGGTGTTGGTGAAATACAAACTGTCCTGGACACTGGCCCTCCAGGACTGGAGTTACAGATCCCTGCTGTACAAGATGTTCAGGAAGCAATCAAGCAGGCATGGATCGAGCGAGCGACACCTGAGTCCTGCAGACGTCTTTTTTTTTTTTTTTTTTTTACTCTTTGCGCAGCTCCAGTAGATCCAGCAGGTTTTGAAGGACTTCATGCAATGGTTGATTGTTGTGTAGCAATTTCAATGCACAAAATAATAAATCATTCTATCTTGATGGTTATTATATAAAATAAATGATATTTATTATATTGTATATAGACCTCCTAAACCTGCTAAAGTTGAAATTCCTAAACAAACAAGTAAAAAAAAAAATCAATAGCTAGAAGCACCCCAGCTCGAGTCCAAATATGAACTAAAGGCCTCAGGCACCAAGCTTTCATAAAAGAGAGATCAAAAGACTAAAACTGAAATTGTACCAAAACAAGTAAAGAAAAAACTAAGTTTTTATTCCTTATGTTTTCTAATTGAAAATCAGAGAATTCTCAGTCACTCATACTTTATACCGCTTTATCCTGTGTCACGGAGGTCGCGGAGAGCCTGGAGCCCAGTAGACTTAGGGCATGACGCGGGGGTACACCTTAGACAGGGCACACACATACTGTACACACACTCATTCACAAGCAACAGGTCATTTGGGAAGGTCAATTAGCCTAATCTGCATGTCTTTGGACTTTTTCAAACTGGAGTAGCCAGAGGAAACTCACCAAGCAACGGGAGAACATGCAAACTCCCGTTGAGGTGGGAATCAATCCTGGCCGGTGAATCGAACCTGGACCCAAAATGTATTTTTTCTCTTTGCTAATCCAGTCAGATGTTTTGCTTTACAAAACGTTTTGTTCATGAAGCCATCTCATCACCATCTCATTTAACTGTAACTGTTGAAAAATTAGCTTGATCGTTTTTCTTTTTGTTAAAACCACCTTATTATTCTTTTTAACAGGGTCAGTCAACATTATCTAAACAGCGAGCCATGTTCTAGGTTAGTCAACCCACCAAAAAATGTATGTCTGTACTGCAATTATATGAACATTTAACAATATTAACAATTGCATTAATCATTTAAATACGTTTCAATTTTCAAGTTCTTTATAACAGTACAGTTTCACTGTCACCTCTCGTCAAACCATTAACATTAAAACCCCATAGGTCTTGGGTTCCCCTGGCGCATTCCGGGGTGGCTCTGACTACACGGAGCCTCTGGGTGTGTGTGCCGTGGTGTGTGGCACTAGGACGCTGGTAGCGGATCCTTTTGGTGCTGTGGGACGAGGCCTCCATGGATTGGACTTGTTTATCCAGCGCATCCTAAGGGTGCTCTTTGTGATCTGCGGAATGTGGACGTACTGGGTGGCCAGCATTGATCATTTTCAGAGATTTGGGCTTCATTGGATTTTCTGTGGGATTAGACCAGATCGGCTGGCCTTCAGTCTCCGCAGGCAAGAGTGACCCTTGGGTGCTTATGATCCTATCACCAGTTTGCTAGTGTACTATAGACAATCAATGTTATTGTGTTAATGTTATGGCTAATCTGTGTACGTCTATTTCAACCAAGTCATTTTTTTTTTTGACATCCCACTAACTGTAATCTAATACATGACGTCGCGTTCACAAATTAGTCGTTAGTTGGATCTCATCAGGGCCGCAATATTTTCAGTAATAAAAATACTGTATATCTATGTCATTTAAGGCTAACAAAGTAACAAACAAACTTTCTTGCATATTTCTATGGTGAAGTTTTCTTTAAGTTTTCTTTTTTTTTACCATTCTGACAAAAAAAAAAAAGGATTTTGTAGCCAAAAGAAAAACATCACCGGCACATAACAGGAACTGACAGCATAAGAAGAGTCACGGCTAGACAAGTACTCTTTGTTTTTGTTTATTATTACTTTACACAGTAAATTACAGAATAAAAAAATAAAAAATCTTCAGCGTTATGATTCGTTAGAAACCTAAAGCTTGAAGCTGGGACTCAAAACGTATATTTCTATATTGTTTTCACTGAATCGCTGTGTATAGAAAATTGAGAATAGAACATTTGCATCCGCCACACGAGCAATATGACAGCGTGAACTCCAACCGTACTGGTATATGGCTAGGAGCTCATCCATTATAATGAACTTCAACAGGCTTGAAGGAGCTTAGGGATAAAGCCCTCGGCTCTGCCGTATGACAGGCAGATGTCACGTACTGGCGGAGGAGACCAGGAAATGAGCACCACTTCAGCGCAACACAGCCTGTCGTGTCAATTAGGGTGAGGAACCTTGAATCAACTCGGGCTAAAATTCAAGAAGTGAGGTGAGGATTTGAATATAAAACTATCCTTTCTACATTGTGGTGCATTTTGATTTGCATCATCCATTATTTATACTTGTTTCATAAATATGTCTTGTACTTTGGGCCATGGAGAAATGTTACATTACTTCACTGTGGAGTTCGCACTTTATAGGGTGGTGCTGACAATAAAGATCTATTGTACTTGATTAAAAATACATAGTCTTAATATATTTGCAAATACATATTTTTATTGGAAATGATTAATAATAATAATAATAATAATAATACAAATCTCTGCGTATATCCATGTTTTTAATAGTCTAACTGTAGATCACTACTGCCAGTGTAAATGCCTTCCCAGTGGGCATGCAGACCACCCAGGCTCATCTGTAGGAAGTCTTTAAAACTCACTTGCTTTAGGACACACTGACAGAAATAAGATTTCTAATAACTAATTACTCAGGGGCGGCTTAGTGGTTAGCACTGTTGACTTCCTCCTCCAGGTCCTGGGTTCAATTCCCACATTGGGTCTGTTTGCATGGAGTTTGCATGGTGGGTTCCCTCCCACAGTCCAAAGACATGCTGATTAGGCTAATTGGCGTTCAAAAAATTGCCCCGTAGCGTGTGTGTGAATGTTGACCGGAGGTTTTACGATGCAAAATAGGAATAAATACAAAGTTTACCATTGGCCTCCATGGTCCCTGGTTGGACTACAGAGATTCCTAGATGGATGGATGGAATTATTCAGGAAAGATGCCCTTAGGAGGATTTCAGTATAAGCTTTGACATGAGTCCTACAATCCTATTTGTGCTCACTCGGCTGCAGTATGTGTGTTTGTGTGTATGTGTAAAATGATGCATGCCTACCTATCCTGGTCAGCACTGCGGAATCGTGGGAGAATCATGTGGCGAAAGCTTCCGGTGCGATCAAGTTTGGGCTGGCTCTTGGCTCGCTTGATTGAGCTTTTCAGACGGCGGCTAAGAAAACTCTGAAAACACACACACAAGCACAGAGTTTAGATCAACATGACACAATTTAAAAGAAGGAAAAGTGGAAATTGTAAATTAGAAGTAATATTGAGGTTGATACTGAGTTCAAACGACTTAAGCACTACAATATATATACTGTATACAGCACTGAGCAAAAGTCTTGAGACACCCTCATTTCTTGATAGTAAAGATCACTACAGTATCTGATCACAGCCTAAACTCTCTTAGGCAAGCTTTCTTGTAATTTCTTTAGTTTTTCTTGGAGCAGTGGTGGCCGGACCGCCAGGGTAAAAGGGTTCATTTCTCGTCTCTGTTCTGTGTGCATGGAGTTTGCTTGCTCGTCCGGTGCTTGATGGGTTTCCTCCAGGTACTCCGGTTTCCTCCCATAGTCCAAAGACATGCAGGTTAGGCTGATTGGCGTTCCCAAATTGTGTGTGAATGACAACCGGGTGTCGAGCTGGCAATCCGACCCCTTAAGTAACTGCCTCAGAAATGACGGCTATACCCGACAACACATGGACGGACCAAAATACCAAAAAGTGGTGGCTAAAATGGCTACGGTTGAGGATTACTGGTTGAGGAATGTTGGGGGTTCAAGCCCCAGCACCACCAAACTGCCATTGAGTCCTAGAGTAAGGCCCTTAACCCTGTCTGCTCCAGGGGCACTGTATCCTGGCTGACCTTGTGTTCTGACTCCAGCCTCCTAAGTGGGATATGAGAAAAAAGTATTTAATTGTGCTATAAGGTACATGGGGTGGCAGGGGTGGCTTGGTGGTTAAGGTGTTGAACTGCAGACCAGGAGGTCCCTGGTTCCCACTCCCAACATCGCCACTGTAGGAACCTTGAGCACGGCCATTCAGTCAAGGGGTAGCTCAGTGGTTAAGGCATTGGACTACGGTTGGGAAGATCCCAGGTTCAAACCCCACAACCACCAAGTTGCCACTGTTGGGCCCTTGAGCAAGGCCCTTAACCCTCAATTGCTCAGATGTCTAATGAGATAAAAATGTAAGTGGCTCTGGATAAGAGTGTCTGCCAAATGCGTAAATGTAAATAGGGGATGTACATCCGCTGCCCGAATGTGTGAGATCTGGGCTTTGGTGGGGCCAGTCCTGGACTGATATGGTATTTAGGTATGCTTTGACTGCATTGGCATATTAATGGTATATTAAAAAACTACAAGAGCCCGGCCCTTTGAAAGCAAAATATGAAGGAATAATGGGGCTGAAGAATTTTGAACAGTACTGTAAAGAGGAGTATTTTTCTATTTTATAAGTGATTTGTGGAACAATGGTGTTAATGGACCACATAAAGTAATTCTGGCACATTTTCTGGATGAAAAATGCACACAGTTTCAGAATTTTAATATGAATTTCAGTACCCTCTCATGCAATTGTACAAGTAATAAAAGGCTTTTCTTTTTTTTTTCTTTTCTTTTCTTTTCGCTAAGCTTTTGAATCTCAGATGGTTTGAAATCCAGGACAGAAGGGGCAAGCAGCATGGAAAGACATAGTCTAAGCTTTTATACAGGGTTTCTTTAAAAATAAAGATTAATGCTGAGGCTAAATCAGTTTATTTTTAAAGAAACACAGCTTCTACAGTAACTGGCGAGTTGAAGTTACCAGTGACCATGTCAGTGCTTGACACTTGAGGAATGCACAGCTACAGTATGTGGTGATGGTTAGGAAATATTCAGGCACTGATTTACTAACCTCCCACATAAAAATAGCTTTTTTTTTTTTTTACTGTGTGCAAAAATGTGTCCGCAGTACAGATGATTTACAAAGAATATTAATATGACTCATGTGAAGTGCAACGTGTAAATTATCTTTTTGTGTCGGGTATTTCATCGTAATAGCTGTGGTGAGTTAAGATCTCAAGCAGATTCTTCCCAAAAAACAAAACCTAAACAAATAAAAAATAAATAAATAAATAAATAAACATATAAAAGGTTTTATAGCACTTTCATTGCAACACAGCTTAAAATAATTGGGAAACATTAAGTTCAGCCATGTTGTACAAAATAAAATATTACCCCAAAATAAGTATGTATTTTTGTATCTGAAGGTATGTGATAAAGAAAACCTTTTCAGAGTTTCTATTTTGGCATTAAACTGCATGAATATGTATTTTATTCATCTATCTTTACACAATTATTCACACCCGGGGTAATTTAGTGTAGCCAGTCCACCTACTGGCATGCGACTGGGAGGTGAGAGGAAACCGGAGAATCTTCAGGAAACCCACATGGTGGGGGCGAGGGGGGGGGGGGTGGGGGGGGACATGACGCTAACCTGAGCTCAAGATAGAACCGAGATCACCGGAGCGATAAAAAACAACTTTGCTGTGGTTGAACTTTAACGGAGTTGATCAGTTCATTTGAGCTGCAAGATCTGGCACAGAGTTCCTCACTTTTCCCAGCCAGGCTTGGGACTACAAACAGGCTGGGTTGTATGGGAGGGAGTAGGGTTAAGGTTCTCGCCCAAGGACCCAACAGTGGCAACCCGGCAGTGGCGAGGCTTGAACCCTCCAACCCTCCAATCAGGAACCCAGCGCCTCATTGGCCTTTTAAGATACAAAGACTATCGAGATATTCTGATAATCAAGTAAAACTCAACTTTCAAATTTAATAAATTACCCTCCAAGTGCTAAATTATTCTACTTGCATTGACCTTCCTTTTGCATATTACACTTTTTGCAGAAGCTCAAGAAATCGCATACTTATTAGGACAAACATGCAAAACTGGGAAGCACATTATGTCAGAAAGCCATAATCATCCTGTAAGTCCTGTTACTGCATCGGGAACGGGTATTATCTTGTCTGCATGTGATGTTACACACACGCAAGCACAGACACACACACACACACACAATGCACCTTAAGCAAATCAGAACCTCAGTCTTTTATTGTCGTATTAAACCACATTAAGCAGGACACAAACGCTGCTGCTGTGTAACAAAAAAGAACAGCGTTTATTTGAGCGTGTAGACCTTTTCATGATCAGACTGGAATAAGACAAGTATAACAAAATGTAGATTTTATAAGATTAGATATTATAAGATACATATTCATCACTGATTTCTTTATTGCTGATCATTTTAATTGATTTGTTTACAGGGAACATTACAGGGAATCTCTTATTCTGATTTGAACTCAAGTAACCTGGTTGAGTGAAATTGCACTTCAAGGTTGAATATGACACTAGAGGTGTTTTTTTCTTCTTCTTCTTCTTCTTCTTTTTTTTTCTTTTTATCTATAAATGACCACTAGATAGCACTGGAGATGAACATAATAGTCAGTGCTGCTGTTTCTGTCTTGGTGACTCATACTCAGATTCTGCCTACACTCTCGCTCTCTCTCTCTCTCTGTCTTGAGCACTTATATAGATATTGTACACCCACTCTAACCCCCCCTCTCTCACTCTCTTTCTCTCTCTATCTCTGTATTAAAAAAAAAAACACTGCAGTTCGGCTTTGCGTGTTTAAAAGCACCTGCTATCTACTAATTTCCACCGCCTCTACCTAAAGTCATGCAGGTGTCAGCTATAATTACTGTACCTAGAACACCGACTAAACACGGCTGTCGAAAAAACGCAACCCCACAAACTCAGCAAATGAGTTTATTGACCCTATTCAAGTGTGTTTATTAAATAGAGCATGCATTTCACAACACTTCTTTCAATGGTTAGAATTGATTTTACCTTTAAAGCCTGAGAAAGTATTAAGAAAAATGATCCGGGAAGTTGCATATGCAGGTGTTTTTTTCTCCGTTACCGAGTTTAGATGCTTTCAACTTCTAGAACAGATTTCCCTATCTGACGCAATCATGCATTAAATCACAATTTTGAGTTGAATTTGTACGCATTGCTAGTCGCGTTTGCAGATTATATTTCACATCTTATTTCGTACATTTTCGCTGTGTATGGTTGTTTATTTGTAGCCACAATTCACAATTTTTTTTTTTTTAATCAAATAAACTCTTTTTTTTTTTTTTTTTTTTTTTTTTTCAATTAGTACCAATAATCTAGGAAACCTTGAAAGGTGTTAATTTTTGTGCCTAATAAAGTTTTTCTGTTATGCTTATCTCTTTCTCAAATGTTGAAAACAACTCATACAGGTTTCTCCCTACAAAGAACATTCATTATTTCGCATCTCTCTCCACACTGAGAATAACATTCTGGGGCGTAGAATCAATCACTGAATTACAATAAAGTCCAAAACCCTGCATGTGTCTAATTCTTCTTTTAGACTCCGGTCTGACTTGCATCTAATGCAGCGGATTGGTGTTGATTTTAATCTGAATTTTCTCCCTGTGAAATGCAAGCCGACATGTGGTGTAAAGTGGCAGTCGCTATGCTACTGGTCCGCTGTGAATTCCAGTGTGAAAATGTTGAGTACAGGGTACTACGGGCCATTACACTCTTAGGTTTTGCAAGTTCACAGTGCCAAATGCAACAAGGCAGAGGGCAGTGTTTAGCCCTTCATTTTGTAACCTGTGCTTATTGACCTGGTCCCACCCGCTATCTCTGTATAATAATTCACTCAGACTTATCTAACCAGCCTTTCTATAGTCATCTACCGAGCTCTGCTACTTTACCTCTCTATAGTTATTTACCTCGCCCCACCCCCTTGTCTCTTTAGAAAAATCCAGACCCCACCTATTTATTCTCTCTAAAGTCATCAACCTGGTCCTGTCCTCTCATCTCTCCATAAATAGTCATGCACTTCAAGTTATCTCTCTATGAAAAATCCCTGTGGCGCCATCTAATAAACTCGCCTAGCCACCTAGCCCCACCTACTTAATTTCTCTGAAGTCATCTACCTGGTCCCGCCCCTTCATCTCTCTACAAAAAAACCCACCGGGCCTTACATACTCAGTCTCTCTAAGGTCCTTCAACTGCAGCTGCCCCCTCATGTCTCCATAAAAGTCCTGGTCCAACCTACCCAATCTCACCATACTCTACCCCCCTGATTTCCATGTACAGTATTAATTCACCTGGCTCCACTACGTCCCTTACCATAAGGGGGCCTCACCCTCAGCTCTGTAAACTTATCCATCTGGCCTCACCCATTCCTTGCCCTATAGTAATTTACCTAGTCCTGCACATTTATCTCTCTAGAGCAGGGGTAGGCAAACACACCTGAACAAACTAATCAAGGTCTTCAGGATTACTAAGGCTACAAGCAGGTATGTTTTTTTTTAGGGTTGAAGTTGACACATCCACCTAGTCCCATAGGCTTTGATCTCTCTATAGTCATTCGCCTGGTTCCATGGTCTTTGATGTCTCTATAGTCATCCCATCTGGCCCTACTCTCTTTATCTCTCCACAGGCATCCCTCTGGCCTTGCTCCTTCATCCCTTTATAGTCATTCACCAGGCTCCAAACCTCTTTATCTCCCAATACACCTCTACCCACACTCCACCTGCCCTTGCCCCTTAATCTTGCTATAGTCATCTACCTGGTCCCACACCTTTGTCGCTCTATCGTCATCCATCTGGCACCATGCCCCTTCATCTCCCTTCAGTCATGCACCTAGGCTTGTCCCATATTCCTCTTTCTGGTGCATTTTGATCTCTCTATAGTCATCAACTTCGTCCCTTTTCTTCATCTCTCTATAGTCTTGCACTTAGTCCTGTCTCTTCACTGTTTTATGGGCATCTACCTGGCCTCGCCCCTTCATCACCTTTTACTCATCCACCTGGCCTTACCACTTTATCTCGCTATACTCATCCACCTGCCCTTGCCCCATCATCTCCATATACTCATC
This sequence comes from Clarias platycephalus, assembly GCA_030068275.1. Lineage (NCBI taxonomy): Eukaryota > Metazoa > Chordata > Actinopteri > Siluriformes > Clariidae > Clarias > Clarias platycephalus. Next base: position 5,974,956 of record JAQQZT010000012.1, on the reverse strand, counting down.
TACCTTGTCTTACCCCGTTATATCTCTATACTTATCCAGCTGGCCTTGACCCTGCATCTCCCTATACTCATCCACCTGGCCTTACCAATTTATCTCACTATTCTCATCCACCTAACCTTGCCCCATCTTCTCCCTATACTCATCCATCTGACCTTGCCCCATCATCTCCATATACTCATCTACCTTGCCTTACCCCGTTATATCTCTATACTCATCCACCTGGCCTTGCCCCTTCATCTCACTATACTCATCCACCTAACCTTGCCCCTTCATCTCCCTATACCCATCCATCTGACCTTGCTCCTCCATCTCGCTATACTTCTCCACCTGGCCTTCCCCTTTTGTATCTCTAGACTCATCCACCTGATCTTGCCCCTTCACTGCTCTACAGTCATGTACCTGGCCTTGTCCTTTCATCTCTCCAGTCTATTCCACCTGATCCACCCTTTCATCTTGCTATAGTCACCAACCTGGCCCTGTCTGTTCATCTTCCAATAGTCATTCACCTGGACCACGTTTTAACTGCCACATGAGAGATCTTTAGAATTAGTTCCTGTTTTCCTGTATTCCTTTGGACAGGGTTCTATTAGTCTATTTATTAGCTATATGGTATTTCTAGACTAGACATCCTAATGTGAGGATGTGTTTTTATGTAGTAAATCTGTATGTCACTATGGATAAGAGCTTCCAACTTATGCTATAAATGTAAATAAATATACAGCAGCGGTGAGCATCATTTCAGTCATTATCCCCAGATCCTGGAAATAATGCAGTTATCCACTTCTGCAGTTCATCAGCTTATCGACGTCATATTACTGTCCTTGTTTTAGAAGCTCTATCAAACTTTAATCGGCTATAATACATTTGATAGATAATAAAGAGACGAACAAAGTGAGAGGGAGGGAGAGAGAGAGAGACAGAGAGGAAAAGAGAGAAAGACATCGGTTACTGAAAGGATGCAGGAAGAGGGCTGGAGCCAGTGGTACTCACCGACTGACGAAATTGCTGTGGAGGGGCAGTGGGCGGAGTTTCCATGCTTCTCTGCCTCACTGTGGCAAAGCTCTTTCTGCGAGCACGAGCGTGCTCTATGGAGAGACAGAGAGAGAGAGAGGGAGAGAGAGGGAGAGAGAGAGAAGCTAATTATTCTGCTTAAGGGACAAATAGACCTACAACAGATGAACAGCATTTATGCTATTCACCAGATCTAAAATTAGACGCCCCCCCCCACCTCACCGCCCCCCTCCACACACACAAGCAGCTTTCCCCCCGAATGCCACTCACCCTTCCTGTTTTTACCCTTCCTAGATTTCACTCAGGATTGAACAGACCTTCACAAACGTCGGTGAAAATATTGTATCTAACACACTCAAAGGAAAAATGCCAACGTCAAGACCCTTGAAGGGCTTTTGAGCTCTTCCTCTAGTGGAAACCTTATAGATTCTTCTGTCAGCAGCTACAATCTAGTGTAAGAAGATAGATACACAAACCTAGAGTAAACTCCAGAATTATTGGCACCCACTGTAAAGAAAAAGCCTATGAAAAACAGAAGAAAATCTTTATGCGGTTATATTGTATCACTTAATAACAAACGAAAACCTGTATTGCTTTTGTTTTTTATGATTTTTTATACTAAAAATTTCAATTCAACAAATCTATATTGATGTCTATAACGTCTTTATAATTCCCATGCACATATAGAGTTGATGATGTATATACATAAGGGTATCAATATTCTATAAATACATCTTTTGCTCTATTCCCCTCCCTCTCTCGGTTTCCATCCCTTTCTGTGTCTTTGCTTTTCTCTCCCACGCACCTTTTTTTTAAATTTTTTTTTTTACATAATTCCAGTAGTGCTCTCTCTCTCTCTATCTCTCTCTCGCCTCCCTTTTCACAGCTCCCCTCCTTTTCAGTGTCATGTCTTCCCTGCATATCTTTCCTCCTGTCTTCGACTCCGCTGAAAAACCCATTCTAGCGTGCGAAGCCAGACTACACTCACATTTAAATATTACATAAGACAGCAATCTCTATACGAACACACGCCCGTCTATGCTTGACACAGATTATACTAAATCACACATTGTCAGAGATCCAAATATCCTAACAGGTTGCACAAGAATCACTTCAATTTTAAAGGGATTTTGCAAGACAAGGAATTTAAATATGTAGATATTTCATGTATATGAAGAGAGGGAGGGAAAAAGACATCATGTTCCGTATGTCAGTTCACACTGAGTCATAAAACAGAATAGGGATATACCAAATATACCAGTATTGGAAACAAAATATGAGTCACACACACACACACACACACACACACACACACACACACACACACACACACACACACACACACACACACAC
>JAQQZT010000012.1:5958188-5968882 GCA_030068275.1 Clarias platycephalus | reverse complement strand
TGTGTGTGTGTGTGTGTGTGTGTGTGTGTGTGTGTGTGTGTGTGTGTGTGTGTGTGTGTGTGTGTGTGTTAATGCTCCGGCTGAAATAACCCTCAGATAAGGCATTATCTTATACCTCAAAGTTTATTGGAGGGGAACTTCTTATATGAGGTCACAATAGGGGGGAAATCTAATTGCCTTGTTTAAGCTGTGAACAATAAAAAAAAAAAATGAGAAGGACAAAAAGCAGTTATTGTTTTTCCTGATAATCTTTTTGTTTGTACACGCACACCCAGAGTGTGAGTGAATTTTGCATAGCAGGTGCCCTTTAATTCATCTTCAGTAAACACTTTATCCTGGTAAGGATCATTTAGCCAGAATCTAGATGATCCTTACCGGAATACCAGGAACACTGGTTGTAAAAATAGAATATACCCTGAATGGAACACCGGTTTATTACACAGCATGCACTTATTCTTATAATCATCATCATCATCATCATCATCATCAACATAATAATAATTAGTATTATTGGTGTTGTTGTTGTTGTTGTTGTTGTTGTTGTTGTTGTTATAAGGATTAGTGGAATTCAGTAAAGAAATACAGATATAAATCTTCAAAAGAACAATCTGAGCGACTTTGAATGCACCAGATCAAAGATAAAAGAAGACCAAATGACAGGAGATGTGGAAGATTCTTTGGTCTGCTCATGATCAAAGATGGGTGAGAAGACAGGTCATTTCTCTTCACAGAACCGGACGACAATCATTCGTCATGTGCTGTAATGTCAAGGGCAGAATTTCATGCTAGTCTGGAGAAGCACAGCTGCAGAACAATGGAGTTGGGAACATGCAGTAAAACTTTCATCATTTATATATAGGTGTTGATGCACCATGGATTGTAGCTTGTAGATGGATGTGCAGATTAAAAAGAACAACAAAAAACCTTCAACACCTAAACATGAACTATGATCCCAAAGGCAAAACACAAATATAGACAAGGGTTTGCCAACCAGAGACTGAATCTAGGCGCTGAGTCCTTCATGTTGTGATGTGAGTTAAATACTACTGCTTATTACTCCAAAGACAGTCATGTGACATGGTGCATGTAGGGAGCATGTGATGTGCAGTATCTGATGGGACTTGTGGTCCTGCCCAATATTTGGCCTAACCATGAAAAGGATCATTATTGGGAAGGTGTTGAGGCTTTTATACGGATTAAGCTAATTGGTGTTTCCTAATTGCACATCGTGTATGTGTGTGCATGCTTGTGCCCTTCGATGGATTGGCACCCAATTTTTAAACCTAACTGTCAAGAGTTATGAATAACCATTGAAGCTCTTCCTCATCTTCTAAGTTAAATTGCCTATGGCTGTGTTTTGACACCAACCGCCTTCCTGTCTCCTTAATACTATTCTGCAACTCCTGCGGCTATAATTTACGTTATAACAGGAACAGACCTGATTCATGGATATTACATAAAAGAAGACACAGCAAATGTAACTCTAAACAGATTCAAATATACTATTTCTTAGTATTTTTCTTTCAAATGTTAATGCTGGCAAATGTCTGTGGTATAAGTAGATAAAAGCACCTCAGGATAATGGCTCCCATGTGGTGCAACAGAACCACATTTGTCTTAATCGATTGGGGTCAATTCCCTGATAATGCTACAGAGTGTGTATCTGGGAGTCTAGTGCTTCAATTATAGTGACACTAGCCAATCAGGGGTGCCAGAGCACTCATGCATGTATGGGGCTTTCCTCCAATTGTTCCATCCCGTTCCTCATAGTTGCATGAACAGCATTTCCAAAAGTGGAGAATATTCCATGTTATATTCCTCGTCATCCATGGTTAGTAGCTAACCATTTGTGAGGTCAGACACTGATGTTGGACGAGAAGGACTGGCTCACAGTCTTCACTCTAATTCATCCCAAAGATGTTCTATCAGGTTGCTATCGGGGTTCTATCGGGGTGCAGGTCAGTCAAGTTCTTCCACACCAAACTTGCTCATCCATGTCTGTATGGACCTTGCTTTGTGCACTGCTGCGCAGTCTTGTTGGAACTGGTGTAGGTTTGTTTTTCAGGAGTTGAGCTCGACCCCTTATTTCCAGTGAAAGGAACTCTTAATGCGTCAGTATACCAAGACTTTTTGAACAATTTTATGCTTCCAACTTTGGGGACAGTCCTCTCCTGCTCCAACATGACTGCGCACCAGTGCACAAAGCAAGGTCCATGAAGACTAATGGATGAGTGGGTTTCGTGTTGAAGAAATTAACTCACAAATGCGCTTCTGGAAGAACGGTCAAAAATTCTCATAAACACACTTTTAAACTCTGTGGAAAGGCTTCCCAGAAGAATTGAAGCTGTTATAGCTAAGGGTGGGTGAAATCATATGAAACCCTATGGATTAGGAATTTGGCGATATAGTGTATGAGCAGTTGAGGGTAAGGGGTTTCATAATCAGAACCTGTTCTAGTCAAATTTCTATATAAAAATATGATAAATCATAATATGATAAATCATATATAATTGTATAAAAAGTAATACTACTTCTACTACTGCTACTACTAATAATAATAAGTGTAAATGGTTGAATCACAATCAAGTCAACATATTGAAATTTCTTGCTGCTTAGTCATTAATTTAATTTGCGTTGGGTCTTGATCACAGGAGCACTGGGTGTGAGGCAGGAATTCTTCTTGGTTTTGAAAAATAACACTGAATGTGCACACCGAATGGCCATTATTTCCGACCCCTACGGAGGGAAGCGTACCTTCACCTGCACAATCACAATCACTTCAGCGTAAGCACAAAATAAAGGCGTCATAAATATTCTACTCTGCTTCGATGATTCTTAGATGTTAGACTGAGTTAAGGGAAACTACAAGAAAGGCAAACATAGTGCGGCAGGCCCCGATTTAGAAACCTCTTTGACGTCATAGTCTTCTATAGCGCCATAATGCAAGTTTAAATGAAAGTGTATGTGTGTGAATCCCTGCCTGGAGGAAGCATACACACACACACACACACACACGCAGTAAGTCTGAATATTTTCAGTGCTGGAAATACCTTCACCTAATGAGGTAGTTTAAATGTCTAAAGATTCATTTGAGCATCAGAGAAAGCGACTGAAGATACAGGCTTATTAATGATGCTACACACCAGATACGAGATGTGCTAACACAGCACCTAATTGCCAGCCCAAATGTGTCAGGATGAATTTCAAGCCCTTTTTCAGTTTAGCAAAGATCTGGTGATTTAACTCATTTGTGAATGAACAGGTACAAATGATGCGTCGCTGTAAATCAGAAGTGTCTCTTTAGTGTCATGTCTCCTTATATGTGTATATGGCATCGTATTTCAAGCAGAACATTTGGCGTAAATAAACCTTTGGAGCAAATGTTTACTAATAAGGCTTTTTTTCTTTTTCTTTTTCGGAGCTGAGAGATTTTTTTAAACGTTAACATTTTACATATTTGGCCAATGCTTTTATCCAGAGCGACATACAAGTGAGCTTAGCAACTGAGGATGCTTTCCCGGACGTACAGTACGTGCACCTTAGCCAGCACTCGGTTCAGCTTGGTTCATTCTCTTGTATGGCGAAAATGCTTCATGTGCCGTGGCAAATTTCTTGCAATTTCCATTCTTAAGCCGAAGGCTTCTTGGTTCCTATGCCAAGGTTCGTCAGTTCAAGTCACGTTGGTAAGTCAAGTAAAGTAAGAAAAAAGACAATAATAAGAAAATAAAATGAAATAAGATCTAAAAAAAAAACAAAAAAAAAACAATATACAACAATAACATACTACTGTATATAATTTGTTGTAAACTTTTTTTTTTTTTAATTAACAATATTATAGGCCAGATTCAAGAATATTTCATGTCTAAAGATGAATGTCTATTAGATAGATAGATGTCTATTTTCAATGTACTTTACAAGTGTGTCGTACTTTACAGTAGTAGCGTTCCGTTTTATTCACTGCCAACATGGGCCGAAAACATTTACTAATGTGAGATTGGGGGAAAGGGACAGAGCTTAAAGAGAGCCTTACTTAATACTGAGCTCACCTCCTAAATAAAGACAGACCTTTCGGCATGTTATGTAACACGTTCCAGCATCCGCTGATGTTAAAATTCTGAGCTGCTACTGTATGCAAAACGTGTGAAGGTTGCCACGTCTGATTCAGGTGTAGTACATCTATTTTTGGGTTTTTTTCATTTTCACCCCTCACTCCACCCGCAAGCAATCATGTCCTTTACACCTCACAGTTTTAATACTTCTCCTTCAGAGTAGGAAAATCACCCAACTGCTCTGACTAAAGCTGTGTGTCACATTCCACACTTGACTTGTTTGGGTTTTCCAGCCAGACTGGGTTTTCTGTCACCAGTCCTGCCTCATCACTAGTGTCACACGTATTCAGGATTCTTTTTAAAATTGAACCTATTTACATGCATTTGTATTAGAGTGGGTACTCCTGTGTCTACATTTGTTTTTTAAATAATTGTTTAGGCATCAGCTTGAAATATTACATAAAATTTTACGGAATCAAATACTCAGTCATTAATTCCTACGGGGTCTGCTTATGTATTTATTTATTATTAAGTTTTGTCATATATATTTTTAAGCTTTGGTCTGCACTTTGTGAAATTTCTGCACGCTCACATTATTCCTAGACCGTACACTGTAGGCTTGATTACTTAGTATGCGAAGTAACATCCCATATCTAACACCAACATTTCGCAATAATGGCAGATGACAGACTCACATAAATGAATAGCATCCACAGGAACCAGTTTTTAATCTACTATATTAGATTTTAACCACAATATTAAATCTAAGATATTGGGCCAAAAGTCTGTTTTTAGTTGATGCAACACACATTTAAAAAAAAGTCTAATTTCAGCACCCTTTATTCCATTAAAAGCTTCCACTACCACTGGCACACTTTACCTTTTAGGTGCTCTTGCACCTCAGTCTGAGTCACGCATAGCTAATTGGTGTATAAAACTACGGAGATTGCTGAAATTGGGTTAAAAACCACAAATTATTATTTTTTTAAACCTAAAAGGATAATGTTGAACCACCATCTTCAAGGAAGAAATGTGGTCGGAAAAACATCAGTGGAATCGAATCGGTCAGGTTTAGACTCAAAAAATGAGGTCAGCTGACGACCTAAATATAATGAATGGCCAAGTTTTTCCTCATCAAGGCATTTTTGCATTTCCCAATCACACGGACGAATTCCAAGACGACGATGCCAGGATTCATCGGGCTTAAATTGTGAAAGAGTGGTTCAGGGAGAATGAGACATGAGTCATGTTTTTAACCCTACTGAGAATCTTTGGGATGTGCTGGAGAAGACTTTTTACAGGACTGAAATAAATGCATTTTTTGCAAACCATTGCATAAGGTAATCGAAATGATGCCATGCCCGTAATCAAAGTAGACGAACGAGTCCTACGAAATATTACCATATCATGTTTTACCATGACAGGCTGAAAAGTGCCTAAAGATACAATTTACAAATGGGCTGTTTAAAGTAACAACCTCAGCAGCAACCTCATTTCCCCTCTCGTCAGTTTCAACCACACAGCATCAGCAGTATACTAATCAGTATACTAAATCTGACACCATCTGCACCTGTTTCTCACCGGTTCATGCCTTACGTTAGATGTTATTTCTGCTTTCATGATTCATGGGTCACTGTTATGAAAAAGCTTATGAGAAAACATTCCCCTTGAACTGCTCAGGTACAGGAACTGGGCTGAACATTAGAGACTAAAACTTGCAGAAAAAATAAATTGAGCTTAAAAATAAAAGTCTTTCAGGAAGCCTGGAGAACTATTTCTGAATATTACAAAAAAAAAAAAAAAAAAAAAAATTCTAAAAAAGTCTGACTCCTTGTAAGCAAAAATATGAAAAAACAAGTAGAAATAGTTCAGTATTCCAGTCTAGGCATTTACAAACTGAAACCTATAGCTGCAGACAGACGGGGTGTTCGAATACCTCAAGACTAAATGATTATTCTGTGTACACTAAAGCTAAAGATAAGACAAGATCACCACAGCAGCATGCCAGAGGAGTGAGTTTCCTCAGACTGTATAATTATTTGTATAAAGCTTGGGTGAATGGTCTGGGCTTCAAACTACAGAGGAGACAGTACCAAAAAGTGTCACCAAACATGACAGAATTTTCCATAAAAGGGAAAACATGCCTGAGGAAAGAGAATCAGTGGTTGGAAGCCGAAACCCTGTGACAGGGACAGCTGGACTGTTAAACACCAGACAGTTTTCATCTTTGGAGAAAGCCAAAGGAAGCCATCGGCATCAACCCACTCTGCCAGTCGCCAGCTGTTCAATTCTAGAGTTTATCTGTAAAAAAAAAAAAAATAATAAAGTGCTGTATTTATTTATTTATTTATTTATTTATTTATTACTGGATGTTTTTGAAAAGATAAATGACCGATTATGGTTTTGATGTTATGGCGGAATGGTATGAAATGGAAAGGTATAAAAAAAATAATACTGAAGAAACAAACCGATTAATGATTATCACTTGTATTATTATTATTATTAGTAGTAGTAGTATTATTATAGAGCCGTGATCATTGTATTGCGATATAACAAATGCATCACTTATTATCCAATGCCTATTATGGACATTTATGTACAGTAGAATTAAATAGTTTAGTTTTTTTGCTCTCTGTTATTTGTATACTTTTTTTTTTTACATCAATGCCGGAGACTGAGGAGCTGAGCGCACATACACACACTCACTCACATAAAAACACACCCACACAGATGCACACACACACAGTGTAACAGCTTAAACCCTTGTGTAAGGCTCAGTAATTAAAAGGAGATAAAGAAAAACCTGGACAGGCTTGATCACCCTGCTGAGAGAGAGAGAGAGAGAGAGAGAGAGAGAGAGAGAGAGAGAGAGAGAGAGAGTGAGGGTGGACAGTCAGACTGACAGAAACAGGGGAGCGGAGAAATGTACTGTATGGCTAGAGAGAGAGAGAGAGAGAGAGAGAGTCTAATGCCCCTGTCTATATCTATGTAGTAAAGACGACACCGTCCTCCCCGTGCATGTATCTGCTTCACACTTTGATGCTTTTTCAATTAAAAATTTTGATCAATTAAAAATGATCCCTCATCTGTTTGCTTTAGAATTGCATGACTCTGGACAGAACCTGACAATGCAGAAATGACAACAGTGCTACGACGATGTGAAACAGTATTTTCACTAAATAAAAGGCACCAAAAGGCAAAATAAAACGTCTAAGTTTATAGTCAGCGTGTGGCGAGAGCGTGGGCGTGCACCGCAGAGAGTGAAGATTTCTAAAAATCAGCTCCTCACATGCATAGCTTGTAATGAACTTGACCACACAGGGTTGTAAACGCGAATATTTTTCTCTATTACAGTACATAGTACGACAACGCTGCCGAGTTCTTGATCATGATTGGTCAAGGTATTGGTTAAGCTTCCAACAGCAGTAGCTTGAAGTAGTTCGGCCTTCAATTAGAACAAAGATTTACATTTAATGTAACAGACGCCTAATAATAATAAACTGATTGAAATAAAGTGTTATTTTTATTGTAATGTCTTCTGTAACGCGGTGATTATTAATATTTTAGTATTTTTGGAACTACACTATATGGACAAAAGTATTTGTCCAAACTTTATAATTATTGAATTCAGGTGTTTCAATCAGGCCCCTTATCCCCATTGAAGGGCAATCTTAATGCTTCAGCTTACCAAGACATCTTGGACAATGCTAGGCTTCCAACTTTGTGGCAACAGTTAACAAGGGAAAGGTCCTTTTCTATTCCAGCATGACTGTGTCCCAGTGCACAAAACTATACTACTGCAAGGACTATAAAGACACGGTTTGATGAGTACAGAGTGGAAGAACTCGACCGGCCCTAACACAGAGCCCTGACCTCAACCCCATCGAGTACCTCTGGGATGAACTGGAACGGAGGTTGCGAGCCAGGCCTTCTCGTCCAACATCAGTGTCTGACCTCATAAATGCTCTACAGAATGAATGGGCACGAATTCACACAGAAACACTCCGAAATCAAGAAGAGTGGAAGCTGTTATAGCTGCAAAAGGGGGACTGACTCCATATTGAAGTTTATGTATTTGGATACAATATCACTGCCGGTTTGGGCCAACACTTTAGTCCATATAGTGTATTTATAATAGTTAAAGCTGTACTTTCTTAAAGCTTTAAGACATTTTTTTTTTTCAGAGATGAGGATCAAACAGTTCAAAAAGAGAGATGATGAATAAACTGTTCAGAACTGTAACTGATAACAGGGACTAACATGTTTCGTGTTGCTCCACAAGTATAAATGAATAAAAAGTGCAATGTATTGTTCCTTTATAAACTGTGGTATAAAAAGGAATCCTATAATTAAGCAACACATCACATTAGAGGGAGATCTGTGGTGCTGAATATCAGCACGGCTGTGATGTGGCCGCAGCATTTACTGTCAACAGATTATGATGTGTGTGTTTATTTAGCCAGTTATTTTGCTCTGCTGACACACATCATTCCACGACTGGAGGAACTAACGACTTTGAGCTGTTCGCACCCAACAGTTAGTGTAATTAACAGGTGCAAGCAGTTTTAAACCCATCCCGGTACTACTGTACTGTATGTAGCTGAAAGGTGAGAAGAATAAACCATGGAGATAGTGGACAGTCCTGAGTAATACATGAGTTTAACTTGTTTCCAGGGTTCTGGGGTTAAATCCCAAATAGAGTTAAATGGAAAGCTACTGTGCTGTGTAGGATGAACAATCCCTTGTTCCACACACCAAGTATTGCCCTTGATCAGGGGTTAGTGAGAGATATGGTGGTCAGCCTAGTGTTAGAAGCTCGTTAGATCGATATAGAAGTGATTACTAAGGAGATGGCATGTTGTTTATGGTGACAAAATGGTGTCAGATGTGTTTTCTTGATGAAAATGTGTCTGTGACTGGTTGTGAATGTGGGTTTTGGCAGGCAGCTGCTCTCTCCTCAGTACTGCAGACCGTACAGACCTACTCTCACCCTGTATATCACCGCTTGTGGAAGTCCAATCAGATCCAATCAGATTACTCAGTCGGAGCTTACTGTCGTATGATGTTCTACTGTATATACCATATACATGATAACAATACACAGTACTTTTATAGGAAAATAATCAACTTCAGAATGCTAACAGTCACACTGCTTCACATGGGCCACCCTGTTGTTCACTATTTTATCATAGCAGCATTTTTAGCCGCCAATTTCCAATTCTCTACATGCTATCACAGTGACTGGATTGTAATCAGCGCATTCTTAACCAACAGTACTTTCAAGCTACAGACTTTTGTTTGCGTGTGCTTTCTGACCATTAGTGCATTCAACATAATACAGTGTAATAGTATACAGAATACTGTCTAATGATATACTGAGCTATTTTATTCTGCTTAATTAAAATCAGACTCTTCCAAACCCTAGACCTATTTAAAAACGCATGATCTAACTCACCACTACAAAGTGATATTCAAAACCACTTAATAAAGGGTCATGAAGATCCTTAAACAGTTATTTCACTAGGCGTTTAAATGGTCTCTGATTATTGCTGTCATAAATACAGAAACTGTCAGATTGTGTGGATTAATTTACACACGAATAGCCTAAATTCATTCACACTGTGTGGCCAAAAGTATTTGGGCGCCTGACCGTCACACTCATACAGTATGTGGTGGTTTCCCATAATGTTCCCCAAAATTTGGAAGCACACAACTATATACTGTAGAGTGTCTTTGTGTTTTGTACTGTAACATCACAATGACTTTTGCCTGTGCGCACACAAGCTCCATGAACACATTGTGTGTTAAGGCTGGACTGGTAGAACTCAAGTGTCCTTCACAGAGCTCTGGCTGAACGATCATCCTGCACAGAACTCAACCCTACTGAATGATCATCTTTTGGGATCCTTATATCCACAAATAGCCCAAATCCCTACAGCAGCACTCCAACATCCAGTGTCAAGCTAAAGCCTTCCCAGAGGAGTGGAGCTTATGATAACAGCAACGAGGAAAAAATCTGAAATGTGACATTCAGCAAGCGCACGTGTGTATGATGCTCAGGTGTAAACATTTTTTTGGCCGTATAGTTTACTAATGAGTGAAGCAAATGCTGAGAAACCACATGGACATAATTCCTCTTCTAAAGTCATCTACTGGAAATCCGGAGCACACTGGGACAAATCAGAATTTACACTACACTACTACCTCTGCACGTGGTTAGAGGGAAAAGAGGAGACTGTTCACACTTATGTTTAGTGCTGACCGCTTACAATCCCGATTACTGAAGACACATGTTAATGCCAGTCATAAACAGGACTGTAGACATCATCTATCGCCTAAACACCGAGTGAGAAAGCCAAAGGTGTCACTGCTGAGAAAAAACTCCCTGCTGAGAGAGAGAGAGAGAGAGAGAGAGAGAGAGAGAGCGAGCGGGACCAACTGACACTGCAAACTTAGTTATTTGTAATTCATAGACATAATAATAATAATAATAATAATAATAATAATAATAATAATAATTATTATTATTATTATTATAATGTAAAGTAAGAAAAACTGAGAAACAACAAAGGTTGTACAAAATAAACAAAGAATAAAAAATATATAGAAATCATAACAAAAATTAATAATAATAATAATAATAAT
>JAQQZT010000012.1:5931103-5945051 GCA_030068275.1 Clarias platycephalus | reverse complement strand
ACATACCTAAAGGGGGGGGAGGCCGCCTAACTAGTGAGCGAGGAGCGATATCAATTTGGGCGCACGCCGTGACACTCGTGACGCGTGACGCCGTAAGTAAGCAAAGCTAGCAAAGCTAGCGGGCATAACTAGGCTAGCTTTGGAAAATGGTATCGGATCGGTACGTGGACTCAAATACTCGCCGATTCCGATGCCAGCTTTTTTTGTGGTATCGGAATCGGAACAACCCTAAGTGCAACTGTAGGTTTACCGAAACCAACATTGTTTTTTTTTGTTTTTTTAAATCTTCACCCATGTGTAGCATCAGATTCCTGTTTTTTTTTTTTTTTTACCTGACTGGAGGAACCTGTAGTAGTCACCTCAATTTTCAACCTTTTGTACATTCTGAGATGCCATTCTCATCACCGTGGTTATAACCAAGTGTGGTTATACAGTATGAATTATATGATTTATTTTTTTTAAATCTTTGTAAAAGGTCCTCATGGATATCATATCGGAAAAAGAAAGCTATTCGCGTTTCTTCGTTTCTAAAATGAATCAGCGGCTAGTGTTTAATCTGTCACCCTGTCGACTTCACACCAAAATAATTCGATCTGAATTACACGAAGCACACTCGCTATTCGAAAGGGTGTAACAAATGGCTAAGTGCTATTTAAATTTTTCAGTCTCCCAAAAAGTGACAAGTTGCCAGTCCTCTTTGCAGCAAGGAGGACAGTGACAACAAAGCTGTGAATCATAAAAGCCTGGAAAGAAACTTTATATTGCATTTAATACAGTATGAAAGGGACTTTAATGGATGGAGGAGACTTACATTAGCATGCATGGATGACAGACAATACTTTGAGAAGGAGGATCTACAAAAGGAAGTCTCATTGTGAAAGATCTTTAGACTTTTAGATTTTTTAAAAAAAAATCTGTTTCCATGTGATGTGAGGACAGAACACCAGAGCTCATAGCTGAATCTGTTTTGCAGAAAGAAAAAAAAAGTTTTTTAGTACAGTACTTACTTTTCTTTCTCTCAATGTTTTAAATATTTTCTTGATTTAACTATGTTTAAGTTCGACCATTTCCCCAGCCAATTCCATTCCTCATTTCTAGGGGACCAAACCATTGCACTGGGCAGCACACTAAAACCTTTACTTGCCCCAGCAATGCATTCACGATAATTCAGTTTTAGTGCCGAGACATTTGGAGTTATGTCTGTGTCTATGGAGATTGTATAAAATATCAGAAACAATATGAAATATTATGACTGAACTCAGAATTCCCCAAAGCACAAGTCTAGCCGCTGATGAAATTAAAGGTCCCATACTGTAGTTTACCCTTTCTGTACAAAGTTAACACAGGCCTCAGAGCATGAGTGTGTGTGTGTGTGTAATGGATGTGCGTTAATGCTCCAGCTGAAATACTCTTGCCTTTTTTTTTTCAGTGTCTGTATAAACTCCAGAGACCAGCAATGCTGAGCAATAAGCTGAGAGAGGGAGTCTTCTTAAATGAGGTCATACTAGGGGAAAAAATCTAATTGGCTCTAATGAGTAAATTGTTCAATTTCTAATACAACTGATTGATCTGTGATTTCTTAAAACATTTTTTTTGATGTTTAGTTTATTTCAGTCGGAACCACTCTTTCCGATAATTAAAGCAATAAACGGTTTAACAGGATCTATGCTTGGTCACTCTTATTGTCTTAAACACTATATTAAAGTCAGAACTTCAGGAACGACTAAAACAACTATTTCACCACAAAATGACAGATTATGGTCTGACAAGTATTAGATCGTGTGGGTGTACAGGTTTGCTTTTGCATTTAATCACTCACTCATCATCTACGGGGGGCCTGGAACCTACAGTATTCCATGTGGCTTAGGGGACAAGGCGGGGTACATGTATATGTGTGCCGATCCATCGCAGGGCGCATATGAACACATCCTGACACAATTTAGCATGCCTTTGGACTGTGGGAGGAAAGACACCGAGAACATGCAAACAGAACAGAGGGAATCGAACCCAGACCCTGGAGGTGCGAGGTGACAGTGTTATCCACTAAACCATTTTTTTTTTAAACCACTAAACCAAATTTGCCAGCATGGCAGCAACATGTCTCAGGGATGTCAAAGTCCAATGCCTATTTTGTTAACTTTCACACCATGCAGTACGTCTAATCCATTAATCCTTAATGAAATGTACATTAGTAATATTAGCAATAGTATCAGATCAGTACTACTATGATGTCAAACATTATGATTCTTCTATCGCAGCTTTTAATTTACTCATTAGTCGATGAAAATTACAAATTCTAAATGCACCTTAATAACAGATTATGATGCAGTCCTGCTTGTCATCTGGCCACAGTGTTAATGCTTAATGATTAATGTTCATATGAAAACATTCAATAAGTCAAGACTTGGGATTCATTTTAGAAGATGCCCTTCTGGTTAAAAATCAGCATGTGGTGGCATAGTGGTTAGCACTGTCGCCTTGCACCACCATGGTCTGGGTTCGATTCCCACCTCGGGGTCTGTGTGCATAGAGATTACATCCTGCTTGTTACATGTTTTCCAGGCATCAAGAGTTTCATCGCCTGATCAGTAATTCCAAATTTATTAAGTAAGTTTCCAAACTTACATGTCTACATTTTGCTCTAAATTGCAAAAACAAAAGTGTTCATTTTGGTTTCATTTGGTTTAATAACTTTTAAACTTGGTAGATTTAATAATATCTTTAAAGCTTAAATGAACTGCATTAATTATAAAGCTCTGAAATAGGATTGCACGATTTGATTAAAAAAAAAAATAATACTATTAAATGACTAATATTTGACACGTTTTGCGATTGTGATTAAACTGCGATATTTACTTATTAAATGTACAATTCTGTATTCAAACCTATTTCTCTAGGCTATCAGCAAATAATGTCACAAATCACCACAATATTTATTTATCGCCTCAATATTATAAAAAACAAACAAACAAATCCCTAAATTATTGCCAAAGTCGACATACTGTACATTCCCGACTATGCGCATGTTACCTGGAATAAATTGCATCCTTTCGCGATTAAATAAATCCACAGGTCCATACGGCGATTTGCAATTGTATTGGATTAATTGTGCAACGCAACTTTAAAAGAAACAATTAAGTCGGTTTATTATGAAATTAATAACTGGATTATCACTTCCTACTCCATCACCACCTCTATATACACACTTTTTCTCACACTGATTATGTATACTTTTCCCAAATATGGCCTCAGTGGGTTGTTAAAGCTTTGTACAGATTAGTAGCTCAGTCAATGCATTAATAATTCAAGTCATTTGTTGCTTAACTGGATGATTTAGCATTAAGAAATGTATAATCTTTACATTAATGTAAACTACGTAGGTGTATTAAAACCACACGGGATACAATGATTATACAGCCAATTATAAAGTACAATTCCTGATCTACAGTGTTAGAGTAGATCTTCCATATATGTCCATCCATCGATCTAGGAAAATCTGTAGGCCAACTACATTTACATTTAGGCATTCGGCAGAAGTTTCCGTCATCGGATAGATACTTACACACTGGGTTACTAGGTAAAGTGTCTGTCTGTCTGTCTATCTATCTATCTATCTATCTATCTATCTATCATATACTTTTCTTTTTCCCTGTTATGCAGCTTTAACCAAAACTATGCTCGTGCTCAAGTGACAAAGCAAACAGTAATAGGCGGCCTAGAAAACATAGCCTACTTTGATCAGTCTTTACTTTGCTTGTGCCGTTACTGCTGAATTTAATTCTGTGTGCTTATTTTCGAGCAGCTTAGAGTTGTAGCCAGAGTGCTGCTCATTTATTGTGCTGTTTAGAATATCAGGCCATGTCCAGGCAGTTTCCAGATCAGTATGATTAGTGAAATGATGTTGTGTGAGTGACTGAGGGGTGGCAGGGAATGAGTGGGTACCGAGTGAGGGGTTATACCTGTGGTATTTGGTTTTAAAATTGTTTTGGTGATTTTTTGAGAGCCAGACGTGACCTGGACTATGAATAGACAAACAGTGTTACTGTGGAAATGTTGCGCTTCGATACAATTTTTCTAACCAACGTGTGCTCATTGACCTTGCTGCGTGCCGGTTTTTTTGTGTTCAAACTAAACATTCAATACAAGTTCATATCAGTTTATAAGGAGCATTTCAGTACAATGGGAGTGTCTGATGTAAATTCCACTGCTGTTTCCAGAAAGCTCATTAGCATTCACAGGGCACCAAAAAAATAAACCGGTCAGCCGGCCACGTTACCGGAAGTCTACGTAGGAAATGCTATGTAAGGACGGTTTTCTACCTGAAGCTGATTACCCAGAGCAGACAGCAGGTGGGCGGCTGAATAAGGAAGGCAGGATGGGAAGTGACCGGACTGAGACAGTGGGCAGACAAGAAGAGAGGACAGAATGAATGAGGAGGTGGAGGACGAATAAATAAAAAATGACAATAAGGCATCCTGTCAAGGACGTTTCCCAGTCAGTGATTCCATGAGCCCCTGCACTCTGGGTCATCTCTTACTCTCTTTCTTACGGTATGTCTCCTTATACTTCAAATATTATAATAAACAATAAAAAAATGATCATTTTTTTTATACATTAAGAAGGTGTCCAACAAACTTTTTTCGCAGCTGAGGACTTATTTAGTTATAAATAATTCCACTCTCACCGTCAGCATATATTTATTTTAGGACATGTTAGTTGTTTGTTAATGTTAGTATCATCAAATATTTATAATATATTGGCTGTTTATTGGAGCCATAGAATTTTTTATTGCTGAAAAGGTCCAATTTGTCATCTGGTGTGTTTCATCTTTATCCTCTTAGACTCCTTTAACATTTCCATATCCTACTATTAGTCACCGGTGGTAGGGTGGTATAGTGGTTAGCACTATATATCGCCTCGCACCTCTAGTGTCGGAGTTCGATTCCCACCTCGAGTCTGTGTGCATGGAGTTTGCATGTTGCCCCTGTGTTTTCTGGGTTTCCTCCCTGTACTCCGGTTTCCTCCCACAGACCAAAGACATTCAGATTAGAGTTAGGCTAACTGGCAAATTCCCTGTAGTGTGTGAATGTTGACAGGAGGTCCTACCACGGTGATACAAAATGGGAATAAATACCGTACAATGGTCACTATACAATGGTACAGAGGTTCCTAGATGGATGGATGGACGGATGGATGGAAATTCCCTGTAGTGTGTGAATGACAATCGGGTGTCCGCCGCCGGATGGCATGTGGATGGACCAAAATATCAAATACCAAAAAATCATCAATCTTCACCATGAACAATAATACAAATGTAATGAGCAAAGCTTGTAAAGAATTGCAAAGAAAATGTAGAACTTTTCATGGTTGGTTGACGTTTGGAAGGTTAAAAAGTAGATTTCCGAATTGATCACCATGTTAAGTCAAGATACTTTTCTCTGAGAGCATGACTGATGAAGATCTCAAGAAGAAGTTAATGTGCATGATTGCTCACAAGTCCAACTTGACTGGATGATAAAATCAAACTTTTGTTCAACTCGTCATGACATAATATGGTACGTAAAAGGGAAAATTTATTTTCAGAATATGGTATATATATTTTTCTAGTGTGTTGTTTGTTTGCACATATTGTGTTTCTATATTTGAAATACTTTCCAACTGTGCTAACAGATGCCAAGAAAAAAAAACAAAATGCACGTATGTACGTACTGTATGAAGTATACGACTGTGAGAAGTGTAAATACTTAACTGTTACAGACTACACAATACAAATTACCAGTCAAACTATACTGTACGTTCATTTGTTCTTAAGTAAACGGAAAGCGTCCAAACGTCTATCCTTTTAGTCAAACTGACACTTGTAACTCATCCTCTAGAAACAACAACAATAAAAGCAGTATTTGTACTACTCTGAAAAGATTAAAAGCTCGAGGCTTATCAGTCTTCACCCTCTGGCACCGCCAGCCCTTACAGCACATCGCACTCATTAGTCCAAGGTGATATTGCGCAAAAGCCTTAAAAAAGTATCCGCTGCAGTGACGAAGACAGCTAAATTAAGAGATGCCGTGGGTGTTATTAGTGTGCATTTTCATTCACAGTCTCGAACAAGAATTAGCTGAAATAAAAACAAAGAGGATGGAAAGATTTCAATGATTATTTAACAGTCAGAGTGCATTATTAGTCAAGATGTAGATTTCACTTTATCACATTTGTGAATTAAGGCTGAAGTGTTTTAACCTTCATGAAACACCTTTAAAGCAGCATCGACTTGGGCTTTGTGTTAAAAATAAAATAAGCACTATTATCATTATTCAGTCAGAGGGGGAATTACTCCAAAACACTGTATTCAGTGAAGTCACTCAGCCAATCCCACCACAGAGCTATCCAAGTCAGAGTTTTGTAGTACACACAATATACATCTTTATGGATATAAATGGTCTGAATGATTTTATTTAGCATTGCTGCTACGATCGGCTTATGGCGCCCATGCTGTTTACAAATTCTGTACTGGTTTTGATAATTATTCAGGTTTAGAATTAGGCCGTGGTTTAAGGGTTCTTGGTTATTCATGCCAGATTAAGTCTTTAGGTTACTGATAAGATGATCAGGGGTTCAAGTCCCAGATCTGCCAAGACACCACTGGTGGGCCCTAGCTCTCTCTGCTCCAGGGGTGTCACATCATGGCTGACCCTGCGACCCATGAACTTCCTAACTGGGATATGCAAAGGAAATTATCTCACTTTGCTGTAATTTACATTACCGATATAAGGCTTTTTGCCATTGTTACCATAGAGCATTCGGACATGTGAAATTCCTACTGAACAGAGCCTGAATGAATAACCGCATTCCTTCACAAACGTCCTTGATCATGTTTTTTTTGTTGTTGTATACAGTATAGCGATGCAAGTTACAGCTTTCTGTGCACATTAAACTCAAACCAACAGGCATGTGATGTAAATATTAATTTATACGTTGCAAAACTGTTCTTGATAATTACTTAATGCCGTCAATGATTGTACCCCTAAAACAGAGAGGGGTTCATCCGGAGTTGGGGTTTAGGGTTAACCCTAACTCAAACCCCAACTCGTTTTCACTATATTTCACCAGTTGTCATTTTTTCATTTAACATATTCAGTTTAGTTAGGAAGGGCAAAGAAGAAATTTTAAAAATTGGTTTTATTTGACTCCACCACTGCATCCACTCCAGCTGGATCTCCAGATCAATGGATAATACACCTCCAGCCGGAATAGTTCTGTAGCTTCAGGTAAAATAATTCTAGAAGCCCAACTGGATTATTTCCTCAGATGAGGCTAATAACGGAGCCTGACTGATTTTTTTAGAATGCCAGTTTCATTAATTCCAGTACTACTGCTTGATTGACTCTGAACATCCAGTTAAATTGATTCTGGAACTCTAGCGAAATTGATTCTACCAACTTAGCTGGACTGGTTCTGGAGATTGGCCCTAGATGCATTGCTCCGAGATCTCTAGATGGATTGATTTTGGAAATCAAGATGGAATTAGTCAGGAAATCTAGCATGGCTTATCCTGTAAATGTAGATGAATTGATCCTTGACCTATAAATGAATTTATTAAAAATAAAAATAAATATGTGAACTGATTCTAGAACTTCATTCATTTCAGTACTTGAAAGTACTCAGAACTCGAACTGGATCAGATCCAACAACTAGACAGATTGGAGAATTTAAGCTGGGTTGATTCTGGAAATACATGTATCTACCTGAATGCATTTTACCATAGCTGCATATCTTTTGAAGATCTGCTAGATTCATATTTAGGGTGAAGCTACATTCATTTTAGAAATTCGTCTCAATATTCTGTGATGATTTACTGCTTCCCCTGGTCCTTCTGAGCCCAGGTACATTTCCAGTCAAAAGTTTGGACTCTACTGTAATTCCATGTTTTTTTTGTGTTGTGATTAGTTTTTCTACATTGTAGAATACCGAAGCTTTCAAAACTATGAAATAACACATATGGAATTATATAATTAGGTAACAACCACAACAAAACCAGTCAGTTGTTATTTTAAGACACGAAGGTCAGCTGTTTTGGACTTGCTCTTGTAAGAACAGTTTTGTGTCAAGTGCATTCGCAAGACCCATGGAGCACCATGATGAAACTGTCTCTCGTGAAGACCTTCCCAGGAGAGGACAACCAAAACGTACCACTGCTGCTCATTTA
The DNA here is from genome assembly GCA_030068275.1 of Clarias platycephalus. Lineage (NCBI taxonomy): Eukaryota > Metazoa > Chordata > Actinopteri > Siluriformes > Clariidae > Clarias > Clarias platycephalus. The sequence continues at coordinate 5,936,848 of JAQQZT010000012.1, read as the reverse complement.
GAGTTACCAGACTCAGAAATCACCAATTAACAAACAGCACCTCAGATTAGAGCCGTTATGAAGGATTAACAGAGCAAAAGCAGCAGATATACATCTCAATATCAACTGGTCAAAGCAGGAGATTACTGCATATTTTGGACGCCTTCAGCATTAGTTTACAATTACAAAAAAATCATGAAAAACCATGGAATTAGAAGATGTGTCCAAACTTTTGACCTCCAGCATAACTGTCCATAAACAGTACATATACGCAGCATTATATACCACAGTCACAAACATGTACACTTTTTCCGCAACATCTACCAAGCTGTATACAGAGTACACTGCAGTAGTGGCTTACCAAAGAAAGAGGAGGCTTCAGGATCCCAGGCCTTCTCTTAGTTTAGTCCGTCTGTAATTTTTTTCTTTTTCGAGTGAAAGTCTGTGGAGCTCAGAGGGTGAAGCCTACAAAGCGGCAGTTCAGCAAGGCATACATAAGTCTTTCCAAAAAGTCTTTCCTTTTAAGACATCCATCATTGCTTCCCCTCAGTTCTATAAAACTTTTACACAGGTCGGGTAAGACAGCAGTGTTGGGACGTGTTCCAAACCCCACACCAAAAAGTCACCAGCACAACCTTACGAGGTTCGTCATCAAAAACGTCCAGCTTGATCCTCACTGTTTTTTTTTTCACTTCTGATTAGAATTACAATAAGATTAAGACTATCTGACGATTTCAATGGTCACACACATGTTAAGGGGGTGGGGTGGGGGAGGTCATTTAGGTAGTTGCTCTGGAGAAAGGCCTAGCTGGTGTTGAGCAAGTTCACAGGTTTGTACACTGTGCTTGTGTTCTAGTATCGTAAGCAATTAAAACAAATGAGTGCAGTTAATAAATTATTCATTCTCGCTCTCATCCGCTGTTAGCCAAGCGTAAATATTTCATGCAGCATTTAAACACTGACATTTTAAATTAAAATAATAATAATAATAATAATGATAATGATAATAATAAATACATAGAAATGAATAACAATCCGTCAGTGCAACACATGCTGATGTTAAGAGATCTGTCTCTCTCTCTCTCTCTCAGGCGGACCGTTCTGTCTGTCCATTCCCTGTCCCTGATCCGGCTGCAGGTCCAATCACTGATATTACACACAGATACACACACCTCCCTCCTCCGGCTCGAGCATCCATGACTTTTCTCTCTCTTCCCGGCTCCAGGTGCTGTACTGATGTCAAGCTGAACGCTTTCATCTTCTTCTTCTTCTTTTTTTTTTTTTTTGCATCCAATAAACGATAAAAAAAAAAAAAAAAAAAGATAAAATATAGATATAAATTGAAATGTCAGGATTCAGGATTTTTTGGCCATGTGTTTGACTTTTGTTAAAATTATTTTTTACATTATAGATGTTGGTTGGTCCAGGTCACTCCACTACTCCACACGCACCCAGGACGCGGTGCGCAAAGCCTTATAACCAACGCTTATTTTTTTTTAAAGAAATGCATGCCTAATTTTTTTTCTTCAATCGAATAAAAGAAGAAAAAAAAGAAAAACAGAGAAAAGGAGAACAGTTCCCCTGTGCAGAGCGGCGTGCCGACTGCAGCATCCTCTCTCTCTCTCTCTCCCTCTCTCTGTGTCTCTCCACCCCGCTGTTTACCGAGAGATGCGCGCCGCAGCGTCCCCGCAGCCTCCGACGCGCACCGACAGCGCGCAGCTCCGCCGAGCGTCCGCCGCCACCGAGTCCGCGCGATCTCGCGTCGAAAGTGCGTCGGCGCGTGGGTGGGCGCACCGCCGGCACGTCATCACCTCCGCTGCGTGACACGCGGGCAGGGTACGAGGAGGCACGCAGGCGAGCGAGCGCGCTCGCGCTCTTGCGGAGCCACCACACGCGCACACAGCGGCTCCAGAGGTGGTAACGCGAGCGAGCGCGAGCGAATGCACGTTAAAAAAAAAAAAAAAAAAACGTCGTGTCTTCGGTTCCGAGTTCAGTGCTGGGAAGAAGGATGGGGATGAGGGGCGAGGATGAGAACGAGGAATCCCCTCCCTCCACAACACACACACACACACACACACACACACACTCTCTCTCTCTCTGCATCCACAGGAATCTCATCACAGAGGTGCATCACATATTTCAAACGCATGTGTTGTGATGCTTGTTATTATTTATTTATTTTTCATGTTATACATATAATAAAGAAAATGTGTGTGGCCAAAGAAGCTACTTCTGAAGTTCATGCAACATATGCAAGTGACCAATCTTGCTTCCTTAAAATTTTCAAGAGAAGATGATTGTAAAAATTTTTTTTGATGAAGTCATTGAAGAGATGATTTTATATGTGGCCCCAAAAATGGTCATTTTTCAGCATGTCTCACTTCAAACAATAATCATTTAAAATGCAAATTATTCATATTTCTGTATGAGTATTGATACTAAATTTGGTGTATGCTTCTAAAAGCATATGACCTGTAAAAATTCTTGCTTAAATTGTTTTTTGGTAAAAGTGCTAAATTGTTAAGATATTGCAATATGAATTTTACGGACACTACAGATTTTTTTTTTTTTTTTTTTTTTTAAGAACCATGTCAAATTCATGTTGCAATATCTTAACAATTCCACATTTTAGAATAATACACTTTTTCAGGTTTATGTCTTTTCATGTGAAATCTAAATTGACCAAGTTTCATCTGAATAGCAGTTAAGATCATTAAAAGGTTTGAATTAAATAAAAAGTAACCGACACTACAGACATAAAAGGGCAGGGAATTGTATGTTAGCAAATGTGTTTCTTTTTATCTGGTAAAAGTATAAATGTGTATGCATATTTGCAAAAAAAAAGACCAAGCATAGATCTGGAGATAAGAAGCATTAAGTATTATGAAAAATGGTGTTATATGATCCTGTCTGTAAAATCTCAGAGTGTGTGCACTTCCAAAAGCCAACAATTGGAGGACAGCATTGCTGTTTTATGTAACACCATCAGCCTGTCATGCATCCATCCATTCATTTTCCATCCAGCTTTTCCTGTTCAGAGAACTCAGGGCACAATATAAGTGACACCCTGGATGAGGTGCCAACCCTGGGCACCATTCCTGCGCTACTGTAAGGCGTAATAATCTTAAAAGTCACGAAAAAAGAAGGAAATGTTAGGAGCAAGGTAGGATCTGGCTAGAATGTCACGTGAGGAGGAATAGGACCTACTTCATGTCAAGACAACAGTAGAGACGAGCTGGAAACTCGGGTATCAAACTGTTTCACATTTGATGTTAATGTGCAGTTTTTTTTAGCTAGGATATTTATAACCATTTGAATACCAGCAGTAATTAATGGTGTATTAAAACCCCTAGACATACAGTCAGGATTAATTTACAGGCATTCAAAACAGGCAAAAAAAAAAAAAGAAAGAAAAGAAATTCTAGACATCTCAGATTTATTATGTCATTTTGAGGTAGCCATATTGTGTTTGCACAGAAGATATTGAGCTTGTTATGAAGGTGTACTTGTATGTCTAGGGACCTATAAGTCTTCAAGACCTGAAATGGACCACTAATATCTTTTTTTATGACCAACCTAAATCAGGCTGCCATGCTGCCACGATGCTGAATGTCGACAGGAGCTGAGATAGTTTATAGAAGGAGATGAGGAGAAAACCGAAAAGGCATATTACTGATCAATGTGTATCCAAAGGTCAGCTTGTGACAAATCCTTAGCTCTTTATTAACTGACTGGTGTTTGCTTTGACCTTAAGTGAACCTTGACTTTTGTTGCCCCACTGTGATGCTTGTGTGATGAGGACTGGGGAGCAATTCATGGTCTGCTTTCCCAAAAACATCTTGCTTCTTTAAAACACAAATGCCTATTTTAGGGATAATAATATCTCGGATTTTATCCAGTATTTTTCCCTCTTCACCCACTATGAATGTGGGGTCAAACCAGGACATTTGACTTTATGTGCAGTATAACAGAACACAGTTATGAGAGTTAAAAACTCTTTCTCCATATAATCCCCTGCTACACTAATGCACTTATCCCAGTGTTTCACTAGAGCTTGGATACCATCAAGGTAGAAAGATATCTCAGTACTGCCTGTCTGATTCACGTCTGAAACGCCGGCCTCCCAGGAACTCCTTTAATATCCCAAACATGTGGAAATGACTTGGAGCGAGGTCAAGACTGTATATCGGGGACGTGGCAATAACTCCCAGCCGAGTTCCTGTAACGTGCGAGTGGTGTTGGTGTCCATGCATGAGGTCCATGCACGTTATGTCGTCTACTTTATGAGGTCCATGCACTCTTTTGTATACTGTAAATCTTTTTATATAAAATGTCCATCTGTCTTGTCTTAGCTAGCCAGCTAATTAGGTTTCTAAGTTAGCTAGTTAGTTTTTTGTTAATTCATGTTGTTAAATTTATATTGTCATGTCAATCTGTCTTGTTTTAGCTAGCTAGTTTTTGTCAAATTATGTTTTATGTTGTATGTACGGTAGCACTTTGGTCCTGGAGGAACGTTGTTTGATTTCACTGTGTACTGACAGGGTGCCAATCCATCGCAGGGCACACACACATACACGCACTCACACACACACTATGGGCAATTTGAGAACGGCAATTAGCCTAACCTGCATGTCTTTGGACTAGGGGAGGAAACCGGAGTATCCGGAGGAACCCCACTAAGCATGGGGAGAACATGCAAACTCCATGCACACGGTGACGGGAATCTAATCAGTTCTTTGAAAGGAATTCGGTTGGAATCTTGTAGTCAGCTAAAAGCAAAGCGGTTTGCTGCATGAATAAGTAATTAATTAAATAATAATTTGTTCGGTCATTCCTGTACAAATTCTATTTCTAAATGTGCTTCAAAGTACCCAGGCAGATGAACAGGCGGTGGGTCTGTTCCATAACCGCTTGTTGTATGTAACGCTTGTCGAAACCCACCCTTCCAGAAATTAATCAGTTGTCAGTTGGTGCTCACACACACACACACACACTATTATTGCAGTCATTACTCTTCTGTAAATATGTGTGATCGGTCTTTATAAACAGCTGAACTCGTGCTCCTTGTTCTGAAGCGAGGGTCACTCCCATTTCCATGCAATTACTTCACGGCTGGACTTCATTTAATCAGCGAGGTTTCAGGCTGCAATAAGATGGAAGTGAACAAAAGCGAAGTGAGTTGACTTCTAACCCGCCCACGTTATGCCAAAGCTAACGCAGCCTGGTGCTTATTAAAACCTATGTGAAGAGGAAACGAACTTCACACACACACACATGCACACACACACACACACACACACATGCACATTCTCATTCACTCAGCCAGAGACAAACTGTCTTGTTTTAGGAGCACACAGTGATGTTGTGAGTAATAAAAATTCGCACAGGTACGATCCATACGGCTTCACAGCGCTCACACTCTGGTTCACGGCGCTGCCAGTGACACTACAGATCCCCTACTTAGCGCTACGTTAAGGCATGCACTATTACCCTGACGAACCGCCCTGTTTCTGGTGAATTGGTACGATCCAGAGAACGCCGGAGCAGCCGGAGGGAGCGTCCAACTGGCACACGTGGGGGAGACAGGAGCGAGACTTTCTGTTTCCATGACAACGCAAGCCTGCAGCTTAAAGAGTACAACCACAGAAGGAATGAACATGAAGTAGGGGGGTAAAAGGAGGGAAGCGATGGAAGGATAGATAGATAGATAGATAGATAGATAGATAGATAGATAGATAGATAGATAGATAGATAGATAGATAGATA
>JAQQZT010000012.1:5859399-5875254 GCA_030068275.1 Clarias platycephalus | reverse complement strand
TCAGAACGTAACGCTGTAATGTAACTGATTACTTTTTAAAGACAGTAATTTTGTAATGTAATTAGTTACTTTAAAAAAAAACGTCCCCCAACATGAGCTTGGCTAAGTTAAGTTAAGCTAAGCCTTTATTTATTGCATATACAGTACATTACTGCAGAATGAAATTCTTTATTCTTTGCATATCCCAGCTTTTTTTGGTAGTAGGCTGGGGTCAGAGCACAGGGGCAGCCATTATACAGCTCCCCTGGAGCAGACAGGGTTAAGGGCCTTGCTCAAGGGCCCAATAGCGGCAACATGGCAGAGCTAGGGTTCAAACTTGAGACCTTCCAATAAGTAACCCCGAGCTTTAACACACTGAACCACCACTTCCCTCCCATCTCCTTTATTTTTTAAGTTATATAAGTAAGGGCAGCGAACCTAACATTAGATTACAGCTGTGTAACACAAGCAAAACGTGCATCTCTAGTTCTCACATCTAATGTAAAATTGACTAAACAAATCTATAAACTGTAACCTTATACACATATTGCTAACACATAATTTACTGTTACTGTAACACAAGTTTACTGTTTTTGCTTCCTCCTTCTTTCTTGTTTCTCTGTTTCACTGTCTTTTAAGAGACATTAATAGTCTACCAAACCACCAAGTTTATATACAGAGCCAGCCAAATAAATGTATACTTTATTTATACACTCTTCAGAAAAAGTTTTTTAAAATAAATATTTTAATACTAAATTTATTGCTAAACATATGATAATATTCTGATGATAATATGATAATATTATTAATATTATATTAACATAATATACACCATACTATTTTTCTTTTCCGTAAGTGTAAATAAATTTTTTTTGTGGCTGATTTTTTCCCATTTTATGATTTGGCTTTTTATCATCCCCTCGTAGGTACAGCTTCGGTAGTTTTTTAAATGCTTTCAATTTATAACTTTACACATTATATCGATTTTTAAAAACACACTCCTTATTGATCCCGGAAGGGGGTAGGTGATGGTTGCAGGACTTCACTAAAGCATATTCACAACATAAAATCATTAGATTTATTTATTTATTTAGGTAGATTTCAGTATGCTGGTGGCTCAGTGGTGGGTGTTTCACCTGCCACGCAGAAGACCTGCGTCTGATTCCCAGCCAGTGCCCGAACCCAAGTCACTGGATGCCGTGCCGGTGCCAAGCCCGGCTAAAATGGGAAGGTTGCATCAGGAAGGGCATCCGGCGTAAAACCTGTGCCAAGCTTGTGTGGCGACCCCTTGCTGGGAGCACCCGAAAGACCAACAACTTAAGTATGTTTGCCTTGTTTTAATTTTCTTGTCCAACAAAAATAATTATACTCTTAACAAATACAAGCATATTCTATCTTTCTTTTATTTTTTCCTTTCCCATGTTTTTCTTAATATCTTTTAAGAGCAGCTTTAATAATTGGTAAAAAAAAATAAAATTAAAAAATAAAAAAGTCATACATTGCTAAGAAAGACTTTATAGTAAAGGTGAAGGGTGACGGGTTTAACAAAAAATCGGCTGTATTAGAAATTCTACATTTTTAAAAGATTTTTCTTCTAGAACACATATCTGGTGAACGAAATTATGGCATCACCTTGATTATGGTAACTACAGTATATGGCCATAGATGTAACACATTCCAGATCACAACATGATCATGTGCGATCAGCTTGGTAAGGCAGTCGACCTATTCACACTGCAGCGTATCTAAATACAATTTAACACAAAGCTCCAGCCATCACGGGATTGCAAACCAACAGCGGGTCTCTCTCAGACACAGATAGGGCATTGACGCTATTCTATACTTCTCAGCGTTGTGTAACTCCTTAATCCATTTCCTTTATAAATAGCAACACTAACATTATTTTCAGCATAGGGTAACAGCCAAAGAGTTCGATACTGTATCTAAGACTATTAAAAGTTAATGAACTCATGCAAACGATGTGCTACCAGAGGGATGAAATATGAGCGCGCATTAGATCAGTGTTCTGGAAGGGTTGTTCTTGGCAGCGCGTTGCACTGTGAAAAATAAATTACATTACTTTTATGTGCCCTAAAGCCATTAAAATAATGGAAAACAATGCACACACTTTACTAATATTATTTAATACAGTCTGTGTATTAGAACACCTGGACACGTTTAGACACACTGTAGAGTGTAGAATAATGACGGGCTTGGATCGTGTTATCCCGTCATCAAAACAGATAGAAAACATTAAAAATGTTTTTAAAAATTATCCGACTAGAAATTAACATAGGTTGCTTTTTAAATGAGAAAACGCATGAAAACTTGCACTAAGGTTTCATTCAAAACCTCATGACACCAGGAGCACTGCCTTTTTTTTTTCCCCCTCAACAAGCAAAGAACACAGTACGGCAAACCACCGCATTGAACACCCTTAATCCCTTAATCACATAAAATAATGACCACTGCGTGTCGTGAATATTATTTATATCAGGGGTTATTAACGCCGTTCCTGTGGATCGGCGCAGATTAAACTCTTCCCTGTTGCTCACACACCTGCTCCAACTGATCAGTCAATAATTAAGTCACAAGTCGGACCAGGTGTGTCGAGAGCAGAGAACGCTCCATGCTGGTTGGAGCTGGACGTCTTCATAAATGTCAATAATATACAATAATATATAGGAACACACTACGGCACCACCATGTATAATGTATATGCCATATAGAAAGAAACAATTTGACAGCCATGTTTTCTCACAGTGACCCCGAACCTATTTCTAACCGAAATCTTGAGAAAGCTTTAGAAATTGTAATAACTTCTCACAAATGTGTTAAGTTTGTGGGATTATTACATTAAAAGCTGCAGATTTGCATTACATTTGTGGTTTATTGCATTTGTGAGGTGTCACTACTGCAGCTGGTATTACACAAACCATGTTATTTATTGATTCTTTAATATTTCTTTTCTCTTTCTTGATGGTAAGAAGACAAAGAACATAATAAAAATAATCATGAATAATATGATTTGCGTAACACCCGCCAAAGTAATAACACCTCACAAATGTAATAATCCCACAAACTTAACAAATTCCATATTACAATTGTGGGACGTTATTACAATTTTGAAAGCTGAGGATTTTCACCTTCCCACAAATCCCTGAAAATGAAAAAGCAACTGCTGCTATGTTTCTGGGAATTTTATTAAATTTTTAGGATAATTGCTTTAAAACCTGCAGATTTGTGGGCACTTATTATGTTGGCAGGTATTACATGGTTTTAAAGTTACATTAAGGCAACATGAGTGTAACTTTAAATGAATAAAAAGTATAACTAGCAAATGAACTGTAGTTGCATTAGAGGAATAAAGCACTTTGAAATGTGCGGTTATTGGAAAATAAACAATTTCATTATTAAGCTGCATTACATTTTCCGTGCTGTTAATTTTCTTTTTTTATAGCAGCATATCTTCAACTGTTTATCATATCCCATAGATCATATCATGAATAGTTAAATAGTTAAAAGGTTAAAGCTAAAAAATAATCTGTTCAGCTTTAATGTAATCAGTGATATTATTATTATTTCAGTTTAAAGCCCATGTGCATGTGTGCCTGTCTTTCAGTTTGGCAGAACTCTCTGGGTAACTTATTCATATAAAATAAATAACATTCTGTAAGGTTGAGTATCTTATGCAGTGTTTACGCTAAGTTGTAATTCTTTCGTTGTTAGGAGAGAGCTATTCCCCGACTTATGAACGAGTTTCGTTCAGGGAGCACGTTCGTAAATCTGATTTGTTCTCAAGTGTAGAGAAAAGTGAGTCCAGCAAAGTGAGTCTAATAAGTCATTGACATGAATATACAATGGAAAGCATACCAATCCACTTGACTAAATCTCTGTCCCCTTTCCCCACACTGCCTTCATGGGGACAAAACCTGTAATCGTTCCTAAGGAAATTAATTTCACATGTCAAACGTAGCAGTGTTGTCTCTGCGCCTTTAAATCGCGAGAGAAATCCCACAGGACATTTTGTCTCAGAGCTGTTTTCCACTGTATTGGACTGTAAGCTCTGTTTTGTTGAGGATTCTACGAAATTAGGATTATTCACCATCAGAACAGCTATTTTCTATCATTGCGCTCCCGGACTGATTCATCGAAACCGGGGAGGCCGACTCTTTTCTCCTGCGCCCCTCCCCCAACCCACCCAAATATAATATACCGGACTTTTGACATTATAGACATTCACTTACACACTGGAAATATTGTATAAAATTGTAAATATTGTCTGGTGCACTGCAGTGTCTATTTTTATACAATGCACGTGAGATACTTCCGTGATTTGTTTGCATCTACAAACGTTCATAGATCTGTGGTCAATTCGCATCTGTGGAAAATTGGTCACTCGAATGTTCGTAAGTTGGGGACTACCTATAATGTTAAAACAGGAAGGTGGCACTATTAGTGTAAAACTCAAACGCCTTCATGGTGTTGTGGGTATCTTTGGAAGGTAGTTCAGAAAACATTGAACTGCCCTGAACAGCCTTCTTCTCTTCCTGCCAAACAATCAGAGCAACACTAGCCAACCAGACGTTGCATTTTAGTAGTCCTTGCTGCAAGGCCTGAAACGCTCTGAGCTGCCTCCATCTCCCGGACCTTAAATATGTTTTATTTGAGTTGCCTCCACCTCCCAGTTTAAATATGTTTGAGGGGTATTTGATACAGTTTGACCTCTCTACAAAATATATTTATCTACCTACTGATGTAGCATGTGGGAATCATGTTAGTTTTCACCTAGCAGGAGTGAGACCATCCAAAAATAGAAGGGGAGGGGTGGGGTGGTGGGTGGGGGAGGGGGGGGGTAGATGCAGAAACGCGCCATGGAGAGGTGTAGAGTGCAGACCTGCTGGAACCACGTGTTCCTGATGCTGGTACCATGTGTCTTAAACACATGAGTTGCTTAAGGAAAATGTACAAGCCTGGTAATTATTTGTGAAAGAAACCTAAGTACTGTGTGTTTGAATGCAACATGGAAAAAGAGGTTCATTCATACGCAAACAACGTTCTTTAATGACTTTTTTCTCCATTTGGTGTAATCTATTGTGGAACGCAGAGCCTTGCTGTGCAGTAGAACCTATTTACAGAGCCAAAACTAATTTCATACTGCAATATCGTCTTCCAGAATATTGGACACCTGTGTCTAAATATGCTATAAATAGTCCGGAACATTCCTCTGTTCTTTGCGAAGTTATAATCTTTGTGAAGTTCACACTGAACCCTCTGTCTGCATACTAGCTTAATTATTATTTTCATGTCGGTTCCTTTTGTGTACCTTTGTGTAATTTTTTTCCCCTTGCTGATTATAGGTACTATGGTACGGTCAATGTGTCACTTGTCAGTGAGGTAGACTTCCTTAAAAAAAATGTTAAAATCCTTCCTTAAAGTCTGCATATTTGCCATGTAGTGTCTTCAAAAACTCTTTTGTCACTTGATACCTTATCCAGAGAGCCACCATATGCAAGTCCATATGGACTCATTCATATGGAGGTGAGATTAGACATTAGACACCCCTAACCCATGGAGGTGAGAGATCTAACAGAGCTAACCACAAAGCCACCCTGGCATCACTACAAATCTTATTATATTAAAAAAAAAAAAAAAGAAAAGAAAAGAAAAGTTTGAGTTTTATTCTGTACAATGGTTCATAATTATTATTATTATTATTTTTTAAAGGCATACACTAATTTGTGACACTGTGGCTCCAGGGGTTTATCAGGTTCAGGAAGGAAAACTCCATTCGCCATTTTGAGCCAGACCATATTGCCGGCACCGGCATCAGGCCCAATCTCTCCAAAGTTAAAACCCATCAACTTCAATAATCTCTTCATCATCTGCATCATCTAATTATTCATGTAATGTCTATGTTGCCTCAGAGGTAGCTCAGTGGTTAAGGTGTTGGACTACTCATCAGAAGGTCCCAGGTTCAAACCTCATCATCACTAAGCTGCCAATGTTGGGCCCATGACATTCACCTGCTCATGTGTGTAATGAGATAAAATGCAAAAGTCACTCTGGATAAGGATCCTGCTGTAACCATAATTCACAAATGGCCCTTGAAGTATACAAGATGTTGGTGGAACATTTTGAATTGAAATTCTTGATGGTTCTTGGACGCTTAACTTAATGTGATGTCACGCATGAGCTATGAAATGTACGGTATGAGATGTTTTTAGGACTTGTTGCAATGTACTTACTACACAAAATGTCAGGGCCTGCTATGAATTCTCACCTGTTTACACGAACCTGGACATCCATGTTCTGGATACCTGTGACTACAGAGACTATGAATGCAGTTCTGTAATAAACAGCACTATGTGCATGGTGGCTTAGTGGTAAGCGCTGTCGCCTTGCACCTCCAGGGTCTGGGTTCAATTCTTGGCTCTGTGTGCATGTTCTTCCAGCATGTCCAGGGTGTACCCCGCCTCGTGCCCTAAGTCTCCTGGGATAGACTCCAGCCCCCCGCAGTTTAGTGTGTAGAATGGGATTTAGCTGTGAATTCAATACCTATTAGAGCGCACTGTCGAATAGTTGATTGTGCAGTGTTGGAATTAGAAGTTTAGTGTGCACCGTTGGATTTAACCATTTTAACGGATTCACACTAGAGAGGTTTGTACAAGCGAGCCAGTAACGACAGCTCAATGCTGTCCACGTCAACACTAAACAAAGAATTCAGAATATTTTTGGACCTTATGCTTCATTATGAAGATGTATGAACCATGCACTGTACAAACCACTATTATTAAGTTATTTAAGGGTGAATCGTAGTGGTACATGGTTCACGCATCTTCATAATGGAAAAGTGTAGACTTAATATAATAATATATAAATATAAATATAATATGGAAACTAATTCAAACCTTCAAAACAGACGAAACGAGAACATCTATGAAACAAAAAACTATGAACCCACAAACAACAAACACACATCTTACCAATTTCATTAACATCTTAAGCACAAAAAAGATTTGGTAAGATCCATCCAGGGGTTCTACCTGACATGATGTTTTTTTTTAGTCGGCCACAAGATTCTAAAATTTCCTCCATGGACAAATCGTTTGCACTGGGATTTCATCCGAGCTGCAATGCACTGTGTAATGAACTCTCATGAACTTTTTATGGTTTTCTATGATCTTTCTATGAAGCGTCCAAATGTTAACCATGTTAACCTTTCCTATTCTCAACAATATTAATATAAATTGCTTTAAGATGTTTTACATGTTTTAGTGTATTTGGAAGTGTTTTTCAAGTCTTTTATATGCATATAAAAATTAAATAAAATGCCTACTAAGACAAACACTTGACCAAACTGACATTATATGTGTTCCTGTTCCGATGTACCTACTGTACAGATTCCATTTAAAGACGGACACGAGAATGGATCTCGTTCAGAAACAGGGTGATGTCATCCTGTTCTGCTGTGTCACATGACCAGGAGCCTAGTAGTAGTAATACTGTGAAATACAGTTCCTATTCAGCGGTGTGTGACTTTGGCTGCAGGCCAGAACATTGACAAAAGTGCTCCTTTTCTGGAGACCTAAGACCACCCACACTGTCAGGTTCTTTACAGGTACAAGCGGTGTAAATGTGCCCTCAAAGGTCCAATTATAGGCTTCAATGATGCTCTGTAATGATATGTCTTTACAATCAGGTAACTAAAGATATAAATTACATACCCTTCAGGGGACCCACCTAGCGAAAAGCATACAGTTTAGTACAAATAGTCAAATGTGGTTAAGATTAGGCACACGGGTTATGTCAATAACGGCGTTATTGTGGGCTAAATAGGTACATTCGTTGATTTTTAAGTAAGTGCTTTATTTTGGTCAGGGTTACAGTGGGCACAAAATGAAAACACAGAGAACATGCAAATCTCTATACAGACAGCAGAACAAAATGTAAACCAATCACCCTAAGAAGCTACAGTTATAGGTTTTTAAGTAGCCTGGACTAAACATTATTAAAATTCTACCAGCCTATTCTAATACTCATGCAGTTTTTCCCCAAAATACTGTACAGACAATATTGGATATTATTATTATTATTATTATTATTATTATTATTATTATTATTATCATTCCATGTTGGTATATGATGAAAATGTTTGTCACGTTTCTATTTCATGCTGAAGTTGGTTGTAAGTAAAGGTTGTAAAGAAGGATGTAAAGTGCCAGTGGACTTGCCAATTCGTCCACCTGGGGAGCGATCATGTGGGACAAATGGCTCCAGCTGGAGTGTGAAATCTCTGTCTTATAGTATGTTCCAGCCAAGGAAACCACTCACAGCACAGGTACATTTCTTCACCTCAAGGTTTTGCATCTTTGATATTTTCAAATGTACATTTTGCCATCGTTTAACCTAAGACACATCCTAAGTAACACACATTTTTATTAACAAACTGTGAAATTGTGTTTAAGAGAAGAATTTTTTTTTTTTTTTAGCTCCCTCTTTTAGTGGCAGAGTCAATCTCACGGATTTAATTCATAGTTCAACTTTTGTGATAGAGGTTATTTGGGTTGCTTCTCCAAGGTATATACCATGATCCACCTTAATATTAAAACCCCTACCTAATATTGTGTCCCCTTTCTGGTGCTAAAGCAGCTCTGAAATATCAAGGCATGGACTCCACAATACCTCTGGAGGTGCACTGTGGTATCTGTCACCAATATGTGAGATATGAGGAGGGGCCTCAATGGATTGGACTTGAAATGGAATGTCCAGCACATCGTATATATCATTGATTGGCCTGAGATCTGGGGGATTTGCAGGCCAAGTTAACACTTCGTCAAGTGTTCTTCAAACCATTCCTGAACAAGTTTGCAGTGTGATGCATTATCCTGCTGAAAGAAATCACTGCCATCAGAGAATATTGTTGCCATGAAGGGATAAGTGCCTGGAGCTTTTGGTAGGTACTAACCACTACAAAAGTTGACCCAGTTGTCTAGCCGTCACAGTTTGGCGCTTGTGAAGGTCCCTCGGATCCTTATACCTGCCCATTTTCCCTACTTCTAACACATCAAATTCAAGAGCTGACCGTTGATTTTCTACTTAATATATCCCAACCCTTAAAATGTGCCAGTAAAGCATACAACTTGCAACATTTATGTAGCTGTGGAAGAAGTATGTAATCAATTTAATGAATAATTTTACGGAGGGCAGGACAGCGATACGGATACTCACTGAAATACTTGACATACTGAAAACCAGAATAAACCATACTGAGATACAGAAGAACCAGACACAAGGGTCAAAACCAGAAAGCCAAACGAATGCTTGGGAACTAGGAAATGGAACCACTAAAATAAGGAAACAGGGAAAACAACTCAATGATGCGTATTAACATGAACTAATAAGAGAAGAATTTAAATAGACATTCAAATTATTACCTAAACAGAAACAGCTGAATACGCTTTGCATGACAACACAAGGGCAGAGACAAGACCAGGAAGTGTAAATATTAAATGTCACATCAAGTCTTACCGAATGACATGTTTTGGTTGCCCTGCTAAATTGGAATCTAATGTAAGGAAAAACTTAAGTAAAAAAAAAAGTTGCACACTCTAAAATTTCATTCCAAAATCTTTAACTTTGATTGCGATGCACAATGTTGTGGCCAGTTCATGTGTGAAAATTACTTCTCATGTTCCCACAACTGCTCCTTCACAATTTCAGTCCTGGAATATGTCCAAGCCATCGGGAAAGAAAAACTCCATAGAAGTGATAACCTGGTCATTCGGTACAGGTTCAGGTCGTCAGCTGACTTCATTTTTTGCTGAGCCTGAGCAACTGAAGTAACTCCAGATCATAACACTGCCTCCAGTAAAGTGGACACTAGGCATGATGGGTGCATCGCTTCATGCGCTTTCCTTCTTACTCTATTATGCAACTTCACTAAACATTTAAGTGATACCTAATTACAGTAATTTATTTGATTGATTGATTGATTTTTTTTCTGACCACATTGTTTTTGCAAGGTTTAATAACGCATCTAATAGTTCTTAACCCAATTCCAGTAGTTCTAGTGTATTCTTTGCTTGTTGCAGGCTAATAAATTGACCTTTCTGAAATGGCTGGATTAGCTGGAATGTGTTATGATGTGTCACACAGTGCCACTTTATTTGGACTAAAAACACATTTGATGAATATGGATGAGCACCTTACCACAGAAAACATCTCATGCTAGTGTGGCTAGAAAACTGGCAATATTTATGACTTAATAAATGTCACATTGTTCTTTAACGTTATTCTTTAACATATCTTGTCCACCCTGCTTTCAGTTTCCAATGAGAATGATTTAAAAAAACAAATAATAATAATAATATATTTGTTAAATTCGATAAATATATAAGATCGTGCAAGCCTGCTAGCTCTGGTAGCTTGTGCCATCTGTGCGTGCTCGAGATAGACGATTTCTGTCACCTGTCCAGTTTCGGTGGGGATGAAGGAAACTTTTAAGACGGAAAAATGACTGTCAATGCCAATAACATGGCTGAGCAGTGAGTGGTTTGAAGAGATGAGAGCTTTGTGTGTCGCAGAGAAAATGTTAGCCTTTACTGCCTGATGCTAGATGTCATATGTTAGGGGAAATTCTTGATCGACAGAAGTCAGAATCAACTGATAACATGACTAAATTGTGACAACGTTACATTTTAATGCTTTAAAATTAATAATGATCCAATTAGTGCCTGGATATAAAATAGACACTTTGGAATAACATCATGGATGTTGACTCGGAGATAAGAAATGAATACCTCTCTGTCCATTTACCTGGAAGTATTATATTATTGCAGTTCATTTTTTTAACATCAGCTTGTTAAACCGTAAATAAGAGCGTAGAGAGCGTAAATCTTTTTTTTTTTTTTTTAAGTCAGTGATAACTCTCTTCTCTCTGATTTAATCCTTTAAGCCTAGTAGCTAGACTCTGATCTAATAAGATACCTTCAGCTAAATAATCTGCATAAGTGTATGATTTGCTGCAATGGAAGATCTGCTTCAGATACAAACAGTTTAGAAAACTTGAGGCCATTTTCTTCATACTATTATCAGCTGTTCTAGTGCTCTTTTTATTTATTTATTTATTTATTTATTTATTTATTTAATTTTATCTTTTTACTTGGTTTGAGCTGCTGAAAAACTCTTCCTGGGTCCAGACTGCGGTTCACTAGCTGATGACTCCTGACTCATGGTGGAGAAAAGACATTTTATACGAAAATGGTGCAATTATGTAAGATTTTTTTCTTTTTTTTTCTTTCAAGATAAGGTCCTGAACAGCTAGGTGGGTTTGACATTTGAATAATTCAGGCCCGTGTCCATGAAGGTCCGCCCCCAGAGTCTTATATGGCGTGTATAGTGTCTATAAAATGACTAATATCTGAACACAAACAAATACAGTCATGCTTTATGTCACATCTGTGATACATTCTGTGATATAGGATGTTATGTGATTTGGATGTTGTATGGACGCCATGTCATGAATATTAAATTAAAACAGAGAGATGACACTCGAGAATGTTATATGGTAAAATTTAAATTTGTTCACACTAACTGGATAGAAAGTACATTATGTACATAGGGTACATAAACCGGTAGCATTGGAGTTTATTATGACTATCAGCATGTATGTATTATAGGTTATATACTGCATGTACAGTTCTGAAAAGTCCCTTTATGGGGCCGCAGTTGCAGACAAGAGATGAGAGATGGAGATGTTGTGTTGCTATGCAGGAAGTCCAGTTATGTCTGCTACATCTAGGTCTAGATACCTCATGGGGTATATGCAGTCAGCTTTCGAAACGGGTTTCCTCACCAACTTAAGAAACTTTTGCCAAACCCGCTGTTTAACACGTTAACGCCGAGGGGTCGCCACAGCGGACCATCGATTCTGGCCCGAACTTGGCACAGGTTTTAAACCTGTAAAGATGCCCGTCATGACACAAGCCTAAACCTTTATCCGGGTTTGGGATCGGCACTGCGTCATGTGGCTGGGGTTTGGGCATTGAACCCAGGCCTTTCAGATGGCAGGTGAGGAACCTACCCTGAGCCACCTATTCTCAGGTCATCTGTAAAGTGAAGAGTAACGTTCATTGGTAGCTCAAATGGTTACAGCTCGGACGGTTGTGGGTTCGACCCCGGTCACTGCTACAGTAAGTACCCACTGTTGAGCCCTTGAGCAAGGCCTTTAATACAATCTCCTCCAGGGGCGCTGACCCTTACTGAGATACGCAAAAATAATAATAATGTCACTGTGCTGTGACAATGTTTTCTTTTCTTTCTAATGAGTGAAAAGACTTTTTAAAACTATCTTGTACT
Organism: Clarias platycephalus; assembly: GCA_030068275.1. Classification (NCBI taxonomy): domain Eukaryota; kingdom Metazoa; phylum Chordata; class Actinopteri; order Siluriformes; family Clariidae; genus Clarias; species Clarias platycephalus. The sequence continues at coordinate 5,862,915 of JAQQZT010000012.1, read as the reverse complement.
TCTGTCGAGTGTGGGCATATGAGTACTATCATTAATTTTTATTAAGGTTTGCATTTTTTTCTCTCTGTCCATTGTCCTGTGGAGTGAGTGAGCGAGTGTATGAGTGTGTACTGTATGTGTGTGTGTGTGTGTGTGTGTGTGTGTGTATATGTGTGTGTGGAGAGAAAAACGACCTCGGCATTTAAGCTGAAGTGGTCCTGTTACTCTCGAATCTCTCTTAGTGCAAGCATCTATTCGGTGTGTTCCTCCTCACTTGCGCCCACCACTACCACTCTCTCACACACACACACACACTCTCTCTCTCTCTCTCTCTCTCTCTCACACACACACACACACACACACTGCTTGGGTCGTTTCACCCGCTATAAATAAACTGTTTTGGCCTTGGGGCGCACATCTGCATCGGCGCGGAGCACCCGCGTCACGCCGTCACGCACGCGGAGGTTTGATCTCTTTGCGGATCAAAGTTAAAAGTAATAATAATAATAATTACAAACTTATGATGTTTTTATAATTTCCCGCTTTGAAGTATAGGATACATTTGTATCCTAAGTGTTGAGGTGTAAATGTGTGTTTTATGATTATTATCATTATTATTATTAAATCACACACACACACACACACACACACACACACACACCAACAGGTAACGGAACGCACGAGCCGCTTCACTACAGCACTACGCCGTCGCATAACAACCGTCGTCATGGAAGCGATCCTTTTATTTTTTTTTTATTTTTTTTATTTTCATCTTTTCAATTGTAGCAGATGCCCCGCGTTTGTAACATTGTATACATATGTATCTTTTTTTTTTTTTTTTAGAACTACGAACAGCCGCTTTGATCCAAAGTCTTAACGGATGATGTGGGAATTACGCAACGCGTGCCGTCTCAGCAGGAGGAGAAAGAATAGGAGATGGATGTATATATATATATATATAATTTATTTTTTTTAATAAGCACACACAGGCGTATTTCAGCTCTTACCTTGTGAAGACACATAGGACATGATCCAACGGCATCGAACGCAGCCACCCGCCTCACCGGGTAATCTGACGTTACTTTCTAACAAGCCTCATCCGGGCTAGAAGCAGCCACAGCGGTGCGCCGTGCGAGCATGTAGGCGGCCGTTACAGAAGCCCATGTCGGCGGACTGGATGGATCAGCTATGGCAAGGAAAATCAACCGCACATTTATTTAATCCATGATGTCGGGGAGGAGAGAGAGGGAGAAGGATGCAGAACTGCTAAGTGTGGTACAATTGCGATGCGCGCAAGCAGTAAAGTGGAGGAGAGAGAGAGAGAGATGTAGAGAGAGAGATGAAGAGACAGAGATGGAGAGAGAGAGAGAGATAAGAAGGTGGGGGGGGGGGGGGGGGTGTATAACGGGTGTTAGAGGCGTGCGCATGAATTACATGCGCTACCCGGATACTGATCCAAATGACTTTGAGCAGATGAGAGGAAATTTTAAACTCCTTCAACTGATTCTCTCTCTCTCTCTCTCTCTCTCTCTCTCTCACACACACACACACACACACACACACTAAACTCTCTCTCTCTCTCTCTCTCTCTGTATATCAGTCATGATATGTGTTCGGGAACGCGCAAAGTCACACTCAGGCGCGCTCTCGGGAAACTAGCTACAGTACATCTTATGATCATGTAAGCTGATTGCAGTCAGTGCACGGTCATCTAGTAGTGTAGCGCGTGCCTTCAGAGAGAGAGAGAGAGGGGGGGGGACGATTATTATTATTATTATTATTATTATGCATATTTGCACACCCAGTCATTCATTTTTACTTATTTTTTTTCTTTATTTACACTAAATTTCTATTTTAATTCTATATTTTTGCTATATTGTGTAATGTCCTTATTTATACAGAATATTTTAATTTTTATCCTAGTTAAATTTACTTTCTATTGTATTTCCTTTTATTCATATTTATTTCTTATCTATAAGCTTTTATTTTTTAAGGTCACGGGCGGTCGTATAAGCATTTCACTGCATATCGTACTGTGTATGACTGTGTATGTGACAAATAAAATTTTCATTTGATTTGATTTGAACTTGAATTTGATATTATTATTATTACTAAGACAGCATGGTGATGTAGTGGTTGGCACTGTCACTTTGTACCTCCAGGGCTTTGGGGTCGATTCCTACCTCAGAGTCTGTGTGCATGGAGTTTGCATGTTCTCCCTGTGCTTGATGGGTTTCCTCCGTTTTCTCTCACAGACTCAGTTTAAGCTATTTGGTGCGAGTGTGTGCCATGTGATGGATTGGCATCCAATCCAGGGTGTACTCCAAAGTCTCCTGGGATAGGCTCCAGACCCCTGTGACCCTGTAGACAGGATAAAGTGGTATAGACGATGAGTGAGTGAGTGAGTGAGTGAGTGAGTGATCATCTAGTAGTGTGCACCTTTACTGCCAATGACACACGCACATACACACATACACACCCACACCCAAATGGACAAAGATACAGTAGATAGAGAGAGATTATTATCATTATCATCAAGGCAGCATGGTGGTGTAGGTGTTGGCACTGTCACCTTGTACCTCCAGGGCCGAGGGTTCGATTCCCGTCTTATAGTCAAAAGTCTTGCAGATTAGCCTAATTGGCGTTCCCAAATTGCCTGTAGTGTGTAAATACGTGTGTGTGTATGTTGACAGGAGGTCCTACTACAGTCGTATGAATGGGAATAAATACAATGATCATCATCATTGGCCTCCACGGTCCTAGATGTTCCTAGATGGATTGGTGGATATTTCTTGTAGTGTGTGTGTGTGTGTGTTTGTGTCCTGCAATGGATTGACACCCAGTCCATGTTGTACCCCACTTTGTGCCCTATGTCTCCTGGGATAGACTCCAGGCCCTCTGTGACCCTGAATACAGGATAAAGAGGTATAGACGATGAGTGAGTGAGTGAGTGAGTAATCCTCTAGTAGTTAGCAGATTAGGCTAATTGTGTATGTGTGTGTGCCCTGTGATGGATTGGCACCTGTACCCCACCGCAACCCTGTGTACAGGATAATGCGGTATAGAAGATGAATGAATTATTATTATTTTTTATTATTATTATTATTATTATTATTATTATTAATTCATCCATTTAGGACATTGGTGGCCCAGTGGTAGTTTTCTCACCTGCCATAACTGAAGGCCCAGGTTCAGTTCCCACCAAATGCCTAAATCTAAGCCACTGGATGCAGTACCGGTCCCTAGCCTGGATAAAATGCGAGGACATCTGGCATAAAACCTGCGCCAAGTTGTGTGTGGCTCGGACGGTCCGATGTGGCGACCCCTCGACGGAAGCAACCAAAAGACTAACAATTCATTCATTAATTTATAGCACCATGCATACTCACACACATTCATCTACTGCCATGTTTTGGGAGGTGTAAGGGACCTGGAAATCTCAGAAGAAACCGACAGAGACATGGGGAGAACATTTAAAGCAACATCGCATATGAAATAAGCTGAGATCAGAATCAAACCTGGGACTGACTGAATTTA
>JAQQZT010000012.1:5842652-5856473 GCA_030068275.1 Clarias platycephalus | reverse complement strand
TCTTCGAACTGCTTCACACGAGTCGTTTACGAATCATTTAGAAATGGGGTAAAATTAAATCTATTTTTGGAGAAAAAAGTGTTTTTTGACCTTGCATACATGGAAACCTGTTGTAAGAGACTCATAAAGCAATATTAGCAACCTTTAAAATGGCATAATAGGGGCACTTTAATTACACTAACTGTTGGTCGCAGCATGGGTGAAAGAAGGCCTGTAACGATCCACAGTACTGAGGAGAGAGCAGCTGCCTGCCAAAACCTACTTTCAAAACAAGTCACGGAAGCATCCTCACCAAGAAAACGCATCTGGTAATGTTGTCAACTTAAACAACATTTTGTCTACCTAATCGCTTCTAAGTCATTCTGAATCGACTCTAAATCAATCATGTTGTTCTTTTTAGGTTGTCTATGTTCTAACACAGGGCTGAATCCTAAATATCTGTCTAACTTGGTATGTGGAACAAGGGATTGTACATCCTACATACTGTAGCTGCACTGTACCTTTCCTTTTAACACCATTTGAGATTCAACCTGGAGCCCGGAAGTTAGCGGAGCTGATATTTTAAAGTGGAATACAGAGGTGCCTCGGCATATGAAAGCCTCGTCTTGTGAATTTTCACCTTAAGAATAAAAAGTTCGCAAGAAATTTGACTCAGCATGCGAAGAATTTTTGGCGTGAAGTGAGTTTTTTTGTGCAAGACTTAGTGAAGACAAAGCATTATGGGTCCCAAGAATGTTATCAAAACTGGTAGCAAGAAGAAAACAAAGCCACGTTCAGTTTGATTTTTAAAGCAGCCAGTGCCAAGAGGAATCATAAATGATGTGGTTTTATGTGCAAAAATATGATTATAGTGTTGAAAATTGGTAATATTTTTGTATTTGTGTATTATATTCGCTTGCTGGAACAGATTGTCTGCATTTACATTATTTCCTATGGGAAAATTCTTTTCACAATATGAATTTTCGCTTTCTGATTCTGATTAAATTCTAAAGTCTAAGTGTGAAATATGAACAGAAACATATGAGATGTACAGGACTGTCCACCACCTCCATATTTTATTCTCCTCACTTTTGGCTACATAGTAAGAGTTTAAACTACTTTCACCTCTGTTAATTACACTATCTGTCGGTCGGCAGCTCAGCCACCAGTCGTGTTTAGTCTGTTCATCCAGTCGCAGAAGGATTTTTGTCAGTGGAGCAAAATAACTGAATAAATAAACAAATCATAATCTGTAATGTATATATATTATACATCTGTTGTATAAAAGCAGGGTCATGCTGGTTTACTTAAGTATTCCAGTGACTTAATCGGCATGTTGACTGAAATGATAAGCCAACTGTGGAGTATAGAGCACAGCGCTGATGTAAAGGCTTTATGTTGGTACTAAATCACATTGCACTGTGATAAATAGAATCCACAGCGTTAAGACGGTGTCGTGGTGCATTCATCCATGAAACATCACTGTAGAACACACACACACACACACACACACACACACACACACAAATGTTTTATTTATTCAAGTTTAATTTAACACCCCCCCAAACATACACAGTCATCAGGGTTTCCTTCACTATTTCCATCATTTTTCACTTTTTACTTCTCTTTATTTTTCATAAAAATATGTTGAGGATTATAGCAGAAATAGGTTTACATATAGAGTCTAGCACACATTATTTGCATTGTTTATTCGCTGATTGATCATGCATTTGCCAAAGAGACTAAAGTGCATAAACTTGAGCCCGAAAACTATTGGCTTATATTGCATTGCATTAGCAGGAGGTGATATCATATTCGTATAGATTTATTACATTCACTAGTTGGTATTCAGTATTCAGTCATTAATAATGAATATTACCAGTAATGTCTAGACTGAAGAGTAAAATTCTTACTTGGTTGAACAAGTAAGCGCACAATGCCCCGTAGGATCTACATTTTGCGTGTTGCCTGAAAGCAGCTGCATCACATTTTAAGGGTTTATACGTATGTACAGTATGATCTACGTAGCTCCAGCATTTAATGACGGGAACAGAATGGCTCAAACTTACAGTATAGCTGACTGTTCCCCTGGCATGTCAGTGTGGCCTAGCGCATGCACCAATAGCGTTGCACGGCGTCGTGTCGTTACACCGTGGTAAAAATATTGCCCTGAAAATGAACAAGGCTGTGCATAATTCACTGCTCCTTACTGACCCCTAGTGCAATATTGGAGTATTGCTTACTGTATTTTCAGTACTGTATTTTTTTATTTTTTTATTTTTTGTCTATTATCAGTACAGGAATACATACTAGGGTTGCCACCTTTTCACCAGACACACACATTAACACCATACCACACATTTTAGTAACAAATAAATAAATAAATAAATAAACACTTTTGTTTCATTGTTACTGCTTCTTTTAGCTGTTCTTGGTATTTGACTTTGATATTTTTATGAGAAATGGTTTGCTCAAACGACAATCTGAAATTAAAATGAACGCCGATTCCTGGCGTGACATAGCTTCTGTGTCAGATTTCTAACTTGATCCATTTTGTGCTTCTTCACTTTAGACAGCTTGTTGTACAGTAGCTCTGTTTATGACTTCCTGTTTGCTTGTTTGTTTGTTTGTTTGTTTGTGCTAAATGACAAAACTTGTCCAGGACAGGTGGAAGTACAGCATGACTTAACAATAAACGACCTGACCAATAAGATTTTATTGCATGTTTTATGCTTACTTAATTACAAAAAATGTATACCAGGTAAAACCAGACTGTCTGGAAGAAAGAAAAAAAAAAAAAGACAAAAGGGTGGCAACCCTAATATATACAGTAGGTAGGTAATGCATTTCATACAGTTTCTATATTAAAGCATATGAGGTGCGATATACTCGAGAGACTAATGTATAATCATGCCCTATTATTACACTCATGCAAACTGGCAGGTTTTTCTTCTGCAAATATCCATTTCCTGATCCCGATATCCTGAAGTGCACTCCAGAACTGCATACTGATACTATGAATACTCATCCAGAAAGCATGTCATGCTAAACTAGATAAACAAACACACAACAGTGCAGGAACACCGCAGGACTCGGATTACGTTGCTTAATAAGTACAAAAAATAATAATAATACAATGGCAGAGAATCCGACTGGATATTTGCGACGATGTGAGGGAGAAGCAGAAGGCAGGAATGTGGAGATGAATATGGGTAACGCAGGTAAAGCCTGAAAACAAACAGATCAATAAGTCAATATGTTACCATCTTGTTTTTTTTGTTTGTTTTTTTAGTAATTATTATACAAGCTACAAATGTGTAACAGAAATCTGGGTGAATATGTGCTACTTACTGTAAATCAATTATTTCTTTTAATTAACTGTCTACCTGTATTACACACTGACACCAGTCAGCTGCTACGATCCAAGCCATGATATTAATTGCATAATAATTGAAATGACAGTATGCCAGTTAGAAATGAGATTACTGCTGGCAGCTGTGGAAATCCGATGAAGCTTTTTTCGACAGCCAGCCAGTGGACTACAACAAACAGAGACGACTCCTTTTTTTTTTTTTCTTTCTTTCTTTTTTTTTCTTCTGCTTCTCTAAAGCAGAGAGTACACGCTGTCCTTCGAAAAGCTCTCACATGCACAGTCAGTTCGTCAATGCTTTCATTTCATCTGACGCAGTATGATGTTTCTGTATTCTGTATCTGCATTTCACTGGACTCACCTCTGTTATTCTGCCACCTGCACTCCTGTGCAGTTATCTTTGCTTTCCGATGCTATTGCTAAATACTCCTCTCTGCAATACACATATAAAACAGAAGCCGTCACTCGCAGGTTAAATATGGGGCCGCAATAAATTGATATGAGATATATATCCTTCTAAAGAAATAAATAAACTCAGGATTCTGACCCATCTCGTTTCTGCTTTAGAATAATCAATATGAATGCAGTGGTACTCAGCGAAAAGTAAAAAAAATAACAGACATGGCTTAAATAAAGAACATTTAAAGCAAAGCAGACTCCAGTGTTATCTAACACAGAGGTACTTCAGTGGGCAGGATCTTGGTTATATCATAGCCACTTACAGTACCAGAGTTGAAATATTCATTTTTTTAAATGATTCGTTTTTGAATGAAAGCTATTTATTATCGTACGAGAGGTGTTCAAGTCAAACCGGGACTTGTGATGACATTTCTCATGACTGACTTGTAAACACCATATTGTGTAATGAATTGTATCATAATTAAACACTCCCTAATCAATAGTCATTAGACAAATATAAAAAATATTTGATTATTATGATATGTGCCTTACAGACCAGTGAAATGATTTTGTCAAATATAGTATCCCTGGAGTCAGAGCGCAGGGTCAGCGTTGGAGCAGCTAGGGTTAAGGGCCTTGGTTAAGGTCTTAACAGTGGCAACTTGACAGCACTGGGGCTCAAACCCGATCAGCAACACAGAGCTTAACCCGTTAGAGCGACCACTGCTCCACTTATCACAAATACACAGGATGGTACACGAAGTGTTCAAGTCAAACCAGGACTTATGATGAAATGTCTCCTGAATTAAGGTATTAAACTGGTTGACATTTACAGAAGACTTCAAGCACCGACTCAAAAGTAAAACATTTTGAAGAAGGCTATACGTCCATGAATGACAATACTGGCCGTGGTGGCTCGGAGGCCACTTCAGTCCTTCCCGTGAACATTCAGAGAGTGGAACGCCTGATCCTTGAAAATCGATGGATATCTTGTCATCTTGTCATCTGTCTGTGGGAACTGTACACACCATCATTCACCAACACCACTTGCACATTTCAGGAGCTCAGCTGGGAGTTATTGCGACCTCCCGCCAAGCCATTTCCATAAAGGAGTTCCTGGGAGGCCAGCGCTTCAGATATGAAGCACGCAGTCCAAACATGGCTTCATCGTACTGAGAATATTTTCTACCTTGATGGTATCCGAGAACCATTGAAACACTGGGATAAGTGCATTAGTGTAGCAGGAGATACTATAAAGAAATAAAGGGGGTTTTGATGTCCATTACTGTGTTCTGTTATTCTGCACAATCAAAAGTTTGACTTGAACACCCCTCATATTTAGCTAACTACATTTACCTAACCTTAAACCTCACTTTAGTCCTGCTATCTCACAGGCCATCATTATATTATCAGAGAAAATATATCTGGAGTTAAGCCCCATGTCATTCTTGCCTTTTTTTTTTTTTCCAGATTGCGGTACAATAAATAAATACATAGTGTAATATGATAATAGCTCCTAAAAATGGAACATCCATCCTCCTAAAAAGTGCTAAATTGGTTATGCTCGCTGATGGGTCGAGATCCAATTGCTCTTACTGTAATTCTGTTAGTCTGAGTAAAACTGGCCAATCAGGGGCATCTGTGAGCTTACAATATATACAGTATGCACAAGAGCATGTTCAGCTTCCCTCATATTAAAGACATGCACTGTCTCGGCATGCCTTGGATGAAACATATGGTTCATGTCGATTGGTAGCTGTATTGTGACATGAGAGCTAACTGGTGGGCTGGAACTGGCCAAAAGGCCTAGAATAAGTGTTTATGTTTATGTTAAGTCTCAAAATTTAAGGAATTAATCTGACAGGCTATAAGTAGAAAAAACATATTTCATGCTACATGCTACTAGTTATGAGAACATGTCAGTAAGTTGCTGAAATATGAGGAGTAATAATGCAGGTCTAGTTATAATGTAGGCATCTTATAAGAGAAGGTGAAGATGGTACTGACGCGCTGGCTCTGAGAGCCTCGTCCCCGGCTGCAGCGATCTTTCTGTAGCAATAGATCATCTCCACCAACAGCCACAGCTGCAGTCCAATGATTGACACGTACATCATTACTTCTGAAATGATAGAGGCCGTGCTGCGTGTCGCTAAGAAAGAAAGAAAGAGGAAAAGCAAGAGAGAATTACATTGCATGCCCCATGTAATTTGGAATAAGGAAGTGTAATGTCAGCATTAGCACAGTTGGAACCTGCTCTAAACACACTATTTTGTTGGGTCTTACTCTCTCAACATACATACAGTACTCCTCTACTACACTTTATTAAATCCAACAACCATGTCTGAAACATTATAATCTCTAAAGCAGAAGTAAGCTTGACCTAAGTGTTCAAAGAATTACAAGTGAATATTTACGAGTGGGTAATAATAATAATTTTAAAAAGTTTCCGCATTTCCAACTTGTTAGCCGTTCAGCCTGGTGGAGGGAAGAACAGCTTCAGTGGTGTGTGACATGTCTATCTCAGTCATTCCACTAATATACCATTTCAGCTGACTCTGCAGCTTAAACCAGTGTAATGGATTAAAACCTCAGATTGTACTTGCTCAGGTCATCATCGACTCATTGCCTATACCACTTTATCCTGTCCCAGACACTTAGAGCACGAGGCAGAGTACACCCTGGACAGGGTGGCCAGATTCATCACAGGGCAAACACACACATCCACTGACACACTACGGGCAATTTGGGAACACCAATTAGCCTCACCTGCATGTCTTTGGACTGTGGGAAGAAACCGGAGTACCAGGAGGAAACCCACCAAGCACGGGAAGAGCATGCAAACTCCACACACACAGACCAGAGGCGGGAATTGATCCCAGACCCTGAAGGTGTAAGGCAACAGTGCTAACCACTAAGCCTTCGAGCCGCCCTGCTCAAGTCACTTTAGGTTAAAACAACGGAAAAGCCTACTGTAGCTTTCTTCCTACATTTTTTAAAGAAATAGTCCCAAACATGATCCAGCATGAGTCACCTTTTAAACATTTTGAAAGCAGAGGACATTCCCATTACTGTTGGTATAATAGTTTGAAGAGGTGGAAGGTAACTAAGTAAATTTAACACATCTGTACTTTACTTTACTTTGAGTGGGTTTATTAGAGGATCCCTTTTACTTTTACTCCACTACACCCTAAAACAAACGTGTACTTTTACTTCGCTGCATTTTCCGCATGGCGTTCTGTTTTGCCACCGGCTGGTAATTATACATAACTGCATGTTACAGGTGTTTGAAATCAGAAGCAGAGCTGGTGGAAGACAGCAAAGAAAATAGCTCACTCACAGTCAGGAGAGAGAGAGAGAGAGAGAGAGAGAGAGAGAGAGTTGCTTAAGTAAATTTCAAAGTAGGTACTTTTGTACTTTTACTCAAGTTGATATGTAAATGGGGGACTTCTACTTTTACTTGAGTATTACTTGACCTAGGATATCTCTAGTTTTACCCAAGTCCATGTTGGTATAAAATCAATCAGAAATCTTCAGCCATATCCAGCCTGGGGTAGCCATTGTGCCTGTGCATACTGTTACATACTACACATGTTTGCTGCTGTGAATGTTGTATGAAACATCACAGAGTGTGTTTTCTGCAAAGGCTCGTCTAATACAGTATGTCCACTGCTCCCATGTTTAATTATGTGTAAAATGGTACATATTTTACAGAATAATGCCATGTGTCCATATTTAGGCGTTCATGTGTTTGGTAAAAGCCTATATATAAGAGTCTCATATTAGTACATATTACTGCTGCATATGCGAAAATCGTAATGAAAAATGTAATCCTTCTTTATCAATTGATAAATGACGGCCCAAGAATAGTTTACTTGTAAAGGGATGTAACCGAATACGAGAAAGGACAAATATAGCTTGAGGTCTGGGATCCCATAGGAGATAACAAAAATAGTCGGAGTGGGAGTGGGAAGTTTCATTTTCACAGGGCTGTGAAATGTCAGATATGAAGCTTACAGTATTAACAGATGCCATGCTCATTAAGATAAATGTCTGGTTTCATTTATCCTTAAAACCTGCCTGGTCAGGGACATGGTGATTTATTTGTTTAAATTAGACGACTAATTAAGTCACTAAAATATCTCCGCCAGATAGAAACAAAAAACAAATAACTGTGTGAGTATATAAAAAATAAAGTCTTGGACACGTCTCCACTTGAGACGCTAAGGTTTAGGAACCATCAAACACCTTGTTGACCATGCTTGTATTTCTACCTCTGTTTTCCCCCAGTGATTTCCAGTGTTCCTGATATATTAGGAGGTATAAATCCAAATACAAGTGGAACGCTAAACAGATACAGATTCTGGTTGCAGCATTGCATACTGCCACTAGGTGTCAGCAGAAGCAAAAACAAGATGTAAAATTTGCCTGCTTAACAGTTAGGACTTTATAAAAGTATGTACATATCCAGTTGTAATAACCCCAGGAAGCTGAAATAAATTGGTTTTGTATGTAAAATACTACACCTTTGGCCACCACTGTCAGGTGCACCACCTTTCTGGGGTTAGTCTCATGCTGGTAGGCTTCATATTCGAGGGTTCGACGGAAAGAGCAGCGATATACTCCCGAATCGTTGAAGGTCACATTGTGGATGTAGATAGAGGCATCCTGCAGATCGTTGGTCTTTTTACTTCCATTCCAGGCCACGCGGTCTTCGAAGCGGTCATCAATTATGATAGACGTCTCACCATCATAAGTATAGATCTATGAAAACAACAACATCTTCACGTCAAACACTTCTTTACGCTGTTTTAAAGTTTAACAAAGCTTTGTGGTGTCTGCAGTACCTTTACTAAAGGCTAGTTTTTTTGTTGTACAGTACTGTGCAAAGGACTTGAGCTATCCATTTCTTCAAATTAAATTAAATTATGTAGATAAAATTAAAGAAACAAGAACTTTTTTTTTTTTTTTACTACAAAGTGCCCAAAGATACTATTTTAAAAATGTGTTGTTTAATGTGACAACCTCGGCAGCGAACTCATTTCTCCTCTCGTCTGTTCCAACCACTCAGCATTCAGCATCACCAGTATACTAAGCAATAATTAATAAATCTGTCATAATCTGCACCTGTTTCTCACTGGTTCATGCCTTAAGTTGTTAGATGTTTTTTTATGGTTGAATGAGTCATAAGTCACTGTGTGACTTAAAACATAAAGAACATTCCTCTGAAACTGATCAGGTATAGTGGACTGGACTGGACTGAAAATGAGAGACAGAAAAGTCCTTCAGAGAACTCTGGAGAACTATTCTTCAAGGCTACACTATGAACAAAACAACAACCAAAAAACAAGAAAGTCTGGCTTTTTGGAAACAAAATCTGAAGAAATTAGGGGGTCAAGACTTCTGTACAACCTCCAAATTGAGGGTTCAAACAGTTGTTGATGTAATTCTCAAGTAACATTTTTTGATATTAGCCATAGGCATCACTTCTGGAGACCACATCTAAGATACTTGTTAATGAAATCATGTTTCGGCGGGGAGACCTCGTCAATATTTGGAGGGTGGTCATAATGTTGTGGCTGATCAGTGTAAGTCTAATGAACAGATGTAAAGAGTGTCGTTATTTTTTTTTTTGTATAAATACTCATAGCAGTTGATAGGGTGAAACTTTCTTTGAAGAGGAAATCTCATTAACTTTAAGAGAGAGAAAAAAGAGGCATGTGAAAAAAAACACCTGTTTAATGCTGTAACAGCATCACTGCTCGACAAAACTAACTAGGTCACAGATGCTCCACAACATGAAAACAATTGAGGAAATAAAGTATGATGCGTTATTCATTAATAAATTAAAATCAGAACCCATCAATAACAATGTGTTATTCATTGTTTTCCTTACTTGGTTTAACTTTTTACTTATTTTCCTCACTTCCTCACACATTTGCTAAAAGGTAAACATACAGTACAGAACTCACATGTAGAAAATCTTTCTCTCCCTTGGCCATGAAATACCAGTCGGCAATAGCGCTGGCCACCACCTCTCCTCTAATCTTGCAGGAAATGCAGCCGAGTTTAAAGCCATTCCCTGCTACTGCTTCAGTGTCGGAGTCTACTTCTGCACACGCCCCGTTACACAGGGAGACTGGCGAACACACAGGGGCACATCGATAAATATACAGTTTAAACAGAACCACACTCCATGCAAAACATCACTGCAGTGGTACCAGGGGGGAAAAAATACCCACAAGAGCGCACTAGATTGTTGCAATGTATATCTCTACTAAGTAAACTATTTTCACACACACACACACACACAAATTTAAACATCATTACTTTATTAGTTTTTGCATTGACAAAATATGGTTCTTTATTATAATTGTACTATAAATGTATATTGATTCATATATTTCAATTTTTTAATCGATAGGATTAATCTCCAAGCAACAAGGTGATAAGATTATCACTAATACATTTATAGGGAAGTACTTTTGCATACAGTATACAGACAATATCCTAATATTCCACACTAGTTATTTTGCTTTACATGCAAAAGATTTCATGAGATTTCATCTCCACATTTTATATAATGCAAGCAGTACATTTGTCTCGTTGCATATTTTCTACTATACCTACAATATTTACTAGAGCTATGCGGAAAATTTGATTCAGTTATGTATCATGATTCATTTTGTGCGACACTTTTTTTTAGCTTTAGTTAGGTTGCATCTGAGACGGTAAAATATTGCACAATACAAATCGAATCAGCAAATAGGTATCATAATAATATCTTATCGGGTCATCCATGATGATTTCCATTCTTACCATTGATTTTGTATATTTCTCAAGCTAACTTATCTAAGTATAACTGAGTATGTCATTAAATACTAAATATGAATGCAAATGTACTCAGTATGCAACCAAATACTTACAGCATAAATTGGGCACTTAGGCTCAAAACCACTAATCAATAATTAATAATGTTTTATAGTATTCATTTTCCGTAACTAGATCTTAACAATATCAAAATCAATAAATTACATTTCAATTCCTAACCATAGCATAAGCATTGTGAGTTGTAAGGCCCCAGTGAAATCCCAATCAGTATAAATTGGCAATTTGTTCATTTTTAGGATTTCTCATAACTATGTCATGCATATTGGATTTGACCAATTTATCCTATTTGGTTAAAGCTTACAGTAGTTATAAATGTCTACAAGCTGAGTAGAATTGTTTACATGGCATTAGCCTAATAAACTACGGTATCTCAATATATTTTTTGTATTATACCAAGCTTGTGATCTCACTGAAAAGTATTATCTCGTGTCTGTTTGTGCTGCTTTCTCGTAACATTCCTTTATGACAGAGAGCTCTGAGCAATGGGGGCAAGTAAGAATGCTTAGGTAGGTGGATTGCTGTATATGAGGGTGTGTTTAAGAGATTTTTTTTTAAAGCACTACATAATGGATGTACTATAGACAATCCTTTGCCTTAATGTCTTCCTGACACTGCTGCGAGAAAAATGTTGACTCACCCCAGAGAGCACAGAGTACACCCAGGAACAGGAAGCACTTGGCAGTCATGCTTGACAGGAAGTGGTGTGCTGTTGGTGCCATCCTTGATGCAGAGGGAAGGGAGATGCTTAAGAGAAATCTGTTGTATCACTGGAAACTGGCGCCTTTGAGTCGTCTAGTTTAAGTCAGCAGCACTGTAGTTTTAGAAGCGAGAATGGATCTGGTCCTATTCAGACTTTTCTATTCAGGAGGGAGTTTGGCTGATTATACCTTTACAACTTTATTCTATATATACGGATTGATAAGCTGGCTATCAAACAAACCAAGCTGGAAAAGCGTCCATGGAAGACTTGTTTTGGTTCGATTGATTTTATTACCTAATGTAAATTAAATTTTAGCTGTACAAAACCAGAGTAGCATATGCTATACAGTACATGTGCAAAAGTCATGCATTAAAGCTTCCACATGCTTCATTCAAAGTGCTTAATTCTTTGGCTAATATTAAAAAAAAATATATATATATATATATATATATATATATATCTGCCTATATTCGTACAGTTTGATTTAACATTGTAATAAGAAAATAGAACATTACACTACTGTGTCTTAAGAGGATGACAGTGTTGTAAGCAGATTGCATATCATTTTTCAGAAATCCTGTTCAGAAAAAGTGCAATACCTGAGACTATGCACAATCCTGAGATGTGTACGTGAAGGACAAACATCTGCACGCAAAAGAGTTACGCCTAAAACAGACATTAAAAATGTACAATATTGAAATCTGTCCATGCATGCGTATAGTGAGGAGTGAGTTTCTGTAAGGAGCGTGGAGCAATGGAGCATGCGGGTTGCCTTGTTGATTATGTTAATGCACCCAAAATCAAGACATGCGACTGTTACGCATGTGGTTTTAACGCATCCTATCCATTCCACATGCACATACAGAGGTTTAATCACAATAATATGGTTACTGGTTGGGTTTCCCGGCGCTGCTGTCCTCTCGATGCCCTTCTGCCGTTTGTTGCTGTTTTTTTTTTCTTTCTGTTATTATTGTTATTACTGTTGTTGATGTTGTTATTATTATTATTATTATTATTATTATTATTATTGTATTTGTATTTATATATTATGATCGACTCCGTATGAAATGTTGAGTCGGTTTCTATGCGTAGCTGCGCGGATTAAAAGCAAAACGGTTTGTTGTTGTTCTTTCCCCCCGGTTTTACGCGTCTGTGTGTATCGGTGGATGGAAAGCCAGTAACAGATAAGGTAATAACCTTCCAAAGGCAGAAAAAATACAAACAAATCTCGCAGTTGTTAAGTGTGTGGAGTTGGAGGAGCGGCTGCTGTTTGCATCTGCTGGAGCGCGCGCGGACAGATGTGAGGCGCGCGATAGAGAAATCGTGCGTGCGCCCCCCCCCTCTCTCTCTCTCTCTCTCTCACTGTCTCTCTGTATCTCAGTGTCCTCTGTCCAGGTCTGAACTGGCCTACATTTTTTATTTATTTTTTATTATTTATTTATTTATTTATTTTTGATATATACACAAATGACGTCCTCCGGCCTGTCTAGGTGCCCTATGTAGGGTAAGAGTGAATAGCCTCCACGCCATAAACAGCGCACTAAGTGTACATTAAAGGAGCAATTTGGGATTCGCCATCTGTGTCTGATGCATTGCGGTAAAAAAGCCGGAACCGGAACCCAGAGTGTGTGTGAGAGAGAGAGAGAGAGAGAGAGAGAGAGAGAGCGTGTACATGAGCCAGGATTTATTTATTTATGACGTCACCGGATCCGTACAGGCTGCAGGGTTTATTGAGATAGTGGATACCTGACCATCACAGCCGTGTGTGCTTGTAAAATAATCCGTCTTTCATGTTATAAACGAATAACTTCCTTAATAATAATAATAATAATAATAATAATTCACATATTTAAATTAACGTCACAATTTTCACTCAAGTTACATGTGGAAGTTGAGCAACAAATAGATAACAATAATAATTATCAATAATAATAATAATAATAATAATAATTATTATTATTATTATTATTATTATATATACCACACACACACACACACACACACACACGGGAACACATACAGTACACTCTCACATATACACATTAATAATAATACAATTATATAATAATAATAATAATAATAACAATAATAATAATAATAATAATAATAATAATTATTATTATTATTATTATTATATATACCACACACACAAACATATATATATATATATGTATTATACGCACACACACACACACACATGGGCACACATACACACTCACATATGGGCACACACATGGGCACACATACACACTCACATATGGGCACACACATGGGCACACATACAGTACACACTCACATATGCAATTTGACATGCATATGTCAATAAAGTAAACTAAAACTAAAACATATTTAACACACCCACATACACTACTGTTCAAAAGTTTGGGGTCACTTGCAAATTTCTTTATTTTTGTTTAGTGATTTATTTACTACATTCTACAACAATACTGGGGATTTCAAAACTATAAAATAACACATATGGGAT
>JAQQZT010000012.1:5812260-5830706 GCA_030068275.1 Clarias platycephalus | reverse complement strand
GCTCCAAGTTTAAGCCAACTTCCTTTGTTCATGTTTGGTTTATTATTATTAAAAGACTCTTGTTTTACACCTTAACCCCCTCTGCGCCTATGCCTCACCCACACCCACAGTCCAACATCCGACAGAACGTGACAAGTATAGGTTGCTCACATCTCCCCAGACTTTAGGGACTTAAAGGCAGGAACCCCTACAGGTGAATATTTGTGGTGTCCAGAGCCTTACAGCACCAAACAACTGACTACATGTGATTAGTGTTGTGTGGTGTGTAAGGGTTATGCGTTCCGTCACTTATTATTTAGTGAGCACTGTGACCTCATACCCAAATGACACTCAAAGCAATGGTCAAATCAGCATATAAAGCATAGGAATGTGAAAGTGTGTGACGATACACTATATGGAGAGAAATTATAGAGAAAACAACTTAGAGTTTAGTGCACCATAAATATTAGGGATGCTAGTGGACTTGAACCACAAACGGTAATGTATTTTATTGCCATTTTACATCAAGACTAACACAAAGCCGCACATAATTGTGAAGTGTAAGAAATTATAAATGGTATAAAAAAAGGTCTGGTGTGTATTTGTATTCAGCCCCCTTTACTCTAATACCTCTAAATAAAATCCAGTGGAGCCAATTGCCTTCAGAAATTGCCTAATTAGTAAATGGAGTCCACCTGTGTGTAATTGTTCTGCTGGAAATTGAACCTCCACCCCAGTTTCAAGTCTCATTAGCAGACGCTAACAGGTTTTCTTCTAAGATTGCCCTGTGTTTGTCTCCATCCATCTTCCCTTCAACTCTAGCCAGCTTCCCAGTCACTGCTGAAGAAATGCATCCTCACAACATGATGCTGCCTCCACCATGTTTCACGAAGGGGATGGTGTGTTCTGGGTGATGTGCAGTGTTAGTTTTTCACCACAAATTCTGTTTTGTATTTTGGCAAGTTCATTTTTGGCCTCATCTGTCCAGAGCACCTTCTTCCACATGTTTGGTATGTCGCCCACATGGCTTGCCACAAACTGCAAATGGAACTTTTTATGGCTTTCTTTCAGCAATGTTTTTTTTCCTTGTCAATCTTCCATAAAGGTCAGATTTGTGTAGTTCATGACTAATAGTTGACCTGTAGACAGATTCTCGCACCTGAGCTGTGGATCTCTGCAGCGCCTCCAGACTTACAGTACTATGGGTCTCTTGGCTGCTTCTCTGGTTAATGCTCGCTCTCCTGTCAGGTTAGGTGTACAGCCATGTCTTGGTAGGTTTTGGAGTGCCATACTCTTTCTATTTTCAGATGATGGATTAGACACTGTTTTGCGAGATGGTCAAAGCTCAGGATATTTTTTTAATAACCTAACCCTGCTTTAAACTTATCCTTGACCTGTCTGTTGTGTTCCTATTTATTCACTAATGTTCTCTAACAAACCCCTGAGAGCTTCACAGAACAGCTGTATTCATATGGAGATTAAATTACACACAGGTGGACTAATTAATAATTAAATAATTTATAAAAACTCAATAATAAAATTAAATAATTTACTAATTATGTGACATCTGAAGGCAATGGGTTCCACTGGATATTAGTTAGAGGTATCAGAGTAAAGGGGGCTTAATACAAATCCACTGCACACTTTTCAGATATCTATTTGTAAAGAATTTGGAAACCTTTCATCATTTTCCTTCCACTTCACAACCACTTTGTGTTGGGGTATGAATTACAAGGCACTATATACTCACTAATGATCTTGGAGCTGAATGGGCATATCCCAATAGCCCTGCTCCAAAAAGCTATTATAAACCGTTCCCAGTAGAATGCAGGTCATCTTAACAGAAGGGTAAGACTAAAGTAGAATGTAATGTTTAAAAAGCACATGTGGGCCTGATGGTTCAATTCAATGTATTTACATAACACTTTTAACAGTGGCATTGTCACCAAACGGCTTTGAAGAATCAAAAGAAAATTAGAGAAATTAATTGATTTGCAGTGAGTGTTATGAGGCTAGAAGTTCAATATAACTGGAGATGTATTCCTCTCTGACCATTTTGATTCATACACATTCACATTCCATAAAAAGTTAAATAATTCTTTTGATCTTCGCTGCTTTGCGAAAATGACAATTGTTAAAAGCACTATAAAAATTAATTTTAATTGAAAAATTGAATGTGTCTAAGTTAATATGGACTCCACTATATAACATTATCAGGCAGCACAGCATCATTTGTTGTAATAACGAATTATTTGTAAAGTTTGTTTAGAATTGTAAAAAAAAAAATCTGGATATTTATAAAATCGTGATACTTACGCTGTAGAATCACAATACATTGTTGATTGCATTTCCTACATATTAGAAAGGTATCAAGACTATATTACCTTATGTAAGCCTTTAAGCAACATTGATAATAATGTCATCATCCATTAGTATGAGGTATTTATATCTATTTATATTTATATCTCCTACTAGTATAGAAGTGTAATATTACATATAAAGATCTATTCTTGGATAGAATAGAAAGACAGAAAGACTGAAGGATTTTACTGCAATAATAAAAATTGCAGTGAGAGCAATGTAAGTTTAAAAAGAAAAATCATTTCAACTAAAGGTACAAATCTACATTTTTACAAAATTACAATAAAAATATACAGCGGTACCTCGGTGTACAAATGCCCCGTCTTAAGAATGCTCACCTTTAGAGCTGAAATTTAGCAAGAAATGTGACTCAGAATGTGAAGTGTTTTCGGCATACGAGCAACCAAACCGAGACGAACCGAATGCTGGTTGTGCAAGATATAGCACCATGGGTCGCATGAATGTTAGCAAGAATGGTAGCAATAAGAAAAGGGAGCCGCTTTCAATTTGGTTTTTTGAAGCAATCAGTTTCAAAAGGAATCAAAAATTGAGGTTTGATATTTATTTATTTCTGATTTTACATTTTTAGACGATTTTAAGAACTCACCTCTGGAACGGATAAAATTTGTATGCTGAGGTACCACTGTAATTATAATAATGTATAAAATGTAAAGTATATTATAAATTAAACAGGAAGACAGTGCAATATAATACAGTATAGTATAGCAGCAGTATGAGTGGAACATGAAGTATGGAATGAAATGATGTGTGTTTGTCCATGTTTTAAAGTGCAAGTTTATCATCCTTGTTTTGTGTAAACAAGAACAAGAAATGTGCAGCATTATAGCAGTAGTGCAGATGTGTAATGTGGTGAGTAATGTTGTGTGCTCCAAACCAAGTGTGAAGTGAACAAAGGCAAGCTAATCGCCCCACCCTCTGTAGAGCTCGTCTGTCCTGCATGGTGCTGTTCCCAAATCAGTTTGTGAAGTTCCCAAGCACCTTGGACGGCAGTCTCTCAAGCGACCGAGGTGTTGATGTGAGAAGACCATGATATACCATGCATGATGTAAACACTGAGGTACCAGGAGCTGTCCACTTTTTTAATTTGCTCTTGTTGATGACAGGGTAAATAAATGTGCAGTAATGTCAGTTCTATTGAGTACAAGTCAAAAGCGTCATTAGCAAGCACACTAAGGCTTACAGTGAAATTACAATGATTTACACTGACTTTAATAACTGTTTGAAAAGACCAGTGAGAAGTCTTCCTGTAAAGTGGAAGTTATTTCTAAGAACATTGTAACTAATTATAAATGCTGCTCTCTAGTGGTCAGCTGTAGAATTATAAAAAATACCGAGTGGACTTTTCAGCAAGCAAACTCTGTCCAAAATAATGATATAAACAGAATATGTCCGCTACACAAAAGAGAGATGGATTGGACAGATTTCTGGGTGTGTTTTTAGCATTTCTTCATTCAATAACATGTCATAAGTCACAGGCTTTGCTAGACCTCACTATTGATCTGATGTGCTCCAGTATGATCTCATGTTCAAGTTTTAGCAAGGTCCTATATTTGGCAGTGGATTAATTTAGATTGAGAGTAACAGGAAGGAATGGATTTTATTTCCCAATCCACAATTGCAACCGCAACACAGTTTAACTCAAAGTACAGTACTAGTTAAAAGTTTGGAAACAGTTTCGATTTTAATGTTTTTTTTTATAGTTTTTTTTATTTTTGTGATTTATTTTCTAAATTACTGAACAATACTGCAGATTTCAAAAATATGAAATAACACATCTTACATTAGGTAATTAAGTAACAACAATAACAGCAGCAACAGTCGGTTGTTATTTTAGGACATAAAGATCAGCCTTTCTGGAATAGTTCTTGTAAGAACAGTATTATCAAGTGCATTTGCAAAACCCATCGAGCATCATCATGAAATTGGCTTTCATGAAGACCTTGCCAGGAAAGCAAGACCAAAACTAACCTCTGCTGCAGAGGAGAAGTTAATTTAGAGTTACAGCTTCAGAAATAACCAATTAACAAACAGTACCTTAGATTAGAGCCATTATGAAGGCTTCACAGAACATAAGTAACAGTCACATCTCAATATCAACGTGATACTTAGGCACATATCAATATTATTTTTGGAAGCCTTCAGTATTGTTTTACAGTGTTGAAAGAAATAGAAATCTGGAAGGACCATGGAGTTAGAAGGTGGGTCCATAGTTTTGACTGTAGTGTATAACAGTAATTGCACCATCCATGCACAGCATTGTGCCTGTTGTAGCCGGTGATCTACACACTCACATGGAAATCATTGCAAGCTGTTGGTGTGTGAAACAAGAATCATAATCGAGATGAGGTGAGGTTGAGGTTTAATTACGGTTTTTAAATAAAACAGATGACTTATTTTGAACTATCGAGCGACTACAGTATCAAGTCCTCCGAGAATACTGTAACTGTCAGCATCCACCAAGTCCAGGAAAGTCTTCGTGGTAAAGTGAAACCGTCCTCAGTCACCACACGCATCTCAGGCAGACCACACAGGGCATCCATGCGACGAGATCTCCAACCAGAACCACGACACCAGGACGAGTCAGATAGGTGCAGAGAGCAGAGGGGGTTAGGATCACTGGCAAGAGAGCAAAAGAGAAGGAGAGATAACAGGTAGGTATGGTTACAGTCACACAATGTATAAGGTGAATGTATATTTAGTGCAGAGTGCGAGCAGGGACACTGGCAGGACTAACTATGACAGCATAAGTAAAAGGGAGAGCCAGAATGGAAAACACTGACATGAGGGCTCCCTGAGATGTAAAGCGACCAATCACTTCACCGTCAACAAATCTGAGTGACAATGAGAGTGGGGAAGACAGCATCTAAACATACCAGTTCACCGTAATACTCTACAGCCATGAGTACCTCAGATCTACTCCTTTACCTAAGGCAAATCTATTTACAAAAATTATTGGCTAAATAAATAGGTTTTTAATAGGAAAAAGCAGCAGGCCTAAATCTGAACCCTGTGGGACACCAAACTCCACTTAAGAACATTAAGCAATTTCCCTCTGGGATTAATAAAGTTCTTTGAATCTTGAATTAAGATTCACTCAAGAGTACACAAATGAAAGAAAAGAAGAATGTTTGAGAGTTTTTGCATCAAATTACCCTAAACAAATTTAAGATATAAAACTATGCGGCATGAGTCCAGCAGTGCTACAAACACAAACGGCAGACCAGTGATTCTTGATTATCTGTGTAAAAATTATATAATGATACAAATAAGTTCAGTTTGAGAAAAATTTACATTAAAAATGTCTGGAAACTGTTGGAAATTCAAGGAGTCAAAAATTCAAGGACTGAAAAAGTGTGTGCTGCTACTACTGCTGTACGTTTGCATTTTTTCAGTAAATAAAAAATGTACAAATATTAATATAATCAAAAATCATTTAAAACAAATCCCTGAACACCTGCTTGTTTATTCATTAATTAGATTTTTTCAGTCAGCAGCATGGGGCATCATCGCAATGCATAAATGCAAGTCAAGAGCTTCAGTTAATGTTCATATCAAACATCATCATGATTATTGGCTCTAGATTTGTCTGGTTTGGTTTGAGTATTTCAGGAACTGCCAGTTTCAGCTGGTGTTGAAGAATCTTCTGTAGTCCATGTCCAGGCTATTTTTTGAGTCAAAGGCTACATTCACATCACAGGCCTGAAGTTACTCAATCTTAATTTTTAATTTTTTACCCTAATGTGACACAATTTTTTTGAAGGCTGTCTGAATGCACAAAGCTGATGTTTTTTTTTGTTTTTTTTTAGATCGGATAAAAGTCACTTTCATATGTGGTCCCAGGTAAATCAAATGCATGCTCAGTCATGCGACCTGATCACTTTCAAAAAGATCACTTTTTTCTTCTGTGCGTGCAGCAGTGCGAAGATTTCACAGCAGGGTTAAAACAGCTAAAGTGAGGTGTCTGGCTTCTTGACGTCCTTGTCCTGCGAGCAAAACCACAAGTGAATTTTTGTCTACGTCGTATCCAATGTTTTAATCCAGATAGCGTGAGCAAAGACGTATCAATTTGCACGTGTACCATATCAGAGGGCAGACATGTCCACATTAGAGTCAGATAATAGTCACATGTAACTTGGGATGACCCCTTCCTGGCTCAGATCCTATTTGACTGATCGTTATCAGTTTGTAGATTTAAATGGTGACTATTTTGCATGTTCTTCAAGATTCAAGATTCACTCAAGAGTTAATGTAAATTCTAAGTAACTATTAGGGTTGTACGTGAGAAACCTGTATAAAGTTTTAAGAGGTCAAAAACATTGCAGCAGAAAAGATGATGTCCCTGTTTATCTCTGTTCTGGTGCTCCTTTTTGGGATTACTTCAGGTCTGACAAGAGAATATATTTTTTTTTCAGACACCATGAGCTGGAACAATGCTCAGCTGTACTGCCAACAAAACTACAGGGACCTGGCTACAGTCACAAATGATGAGGAAAACGGCAGGCTCTATACAGGTGTGCAGAACAAAGTTAATACCTGGATTGGATTATACAGTCGTAATAACTACTGGTTTTGGTCTGATCAAACACAAAGTGACTACTTTCCATGGGACAGCACACAGCCTCTCAATTATTTCCAGGGCTGTGCTGAGATTGAGCAAAATGGCTGGAATGTTCAGGTCTGTGAACAACCACAGCCTTTTGTTTGTTACATGTTTTTAGTCTTGGTAAATGAGAAAATGACTTGGGAAGAAGCTCATGAGTATTGCAATGTGAATTACACTGGCCTGGCCTCCCTGGCCTTCCCGTCACAGGTTCTGGCAGCTGAAATGGAGAGCAATCAATCTCAAACAGACAATGTGTGGACCGGCCTGCGCTTCCTGGATGGAAAATGGTTCTGGTTGAGCCAGAGTGAATTGGGGAACCTGGGGTTGCCTTCATGCCCAGCTCCACCTTACCGCTGTGGAGCTCGTAACATCAAAACGCACAGTTGGGAAAATAGAGACTGCAATCAGAAGCTTAATTTCCTCTGCTATCACAGGTGAGAAAGTAAATAATGGCTAGATTATTAATGGCTAAATAATAGTCAGATATTTTGTCATCTAAATATGAATTTCATCACTATCTATCAATTTCCAACAGTCTTATTTAATATGCCAAATAATAATAATGATAATAATAATAATTTGATGATATGATATGACACCTTTTTTTTTTTTTCCATTTTCATTTCAACAGATGACTTTCCATTCCTTTCCATGGGTCGGCTTCAACAGGAATATATGCAAGACATTATACAGTGACCTCAAAAGAGCTAGATTTGAAGTATGTTTAGGTCTGTTTCCAAATTCTATTTCAAAATCAAATCAATTGATTCAAATTTAATGGTTTAGTCATAAAATTGAAACATCATTATGGACTAATACATAGAGACTTGTGAAAAGTTTTGATTAAATATGCCCTTTTTAAATACACATATAAACTGAATTTTATATATAAAATTCAATTGTCCTTTTTTATTTAAAGTAATGTGATGGAAAATGTATGTTTTACATTGAAATGAAAAAAGAATAGCAGCTCTTCCCTGTGCATGTCAATCACTTTTAGATGCAAAAGAATTGAGATTTGTTGGTCAGAGATAAATGTGTACAAATGACATGTCAGCCCAGTAACAGTAATGAAAAACAAAACTGTGGATAAATTGATCCTACTGTTTGCAATTAGTAATGGTAAATCTAGAAAAAATATACTATAATTTTAGATAAATCGCATGCTGTCAAAAATATGTTCTTATATTTCTTTACAATTTACCCAATATATAAAAAATATTGTATAAAACATTTCTTTGGGTATTAGGTTTTAAGGCATTAGGACAATCATTGTGCGTTGTATGTAGCTTTGAAATTAAATTGTTATCAATTGTAGTAGAGTGCTGGGGACCCGAATCTACACAGATTTTAACACAGATTATCATGGTACAATATATTCACAAATAGAATAGAATAGAATACAATAGAATACAATAGAATATCATTGAATTGTAATTGAAAATTGAAAAATCTAAAATTTCATTGAGCATTTAATGCATGTACTGCTCTACTCTATTTGTTCTGGTTTTGATTGTTCCGTACCGTCTGCCTGATGGTAACAGTTCAAACAGAGGGTGACCAGGGTGAGACGGACCTTTATTGAGGCAGCAGGAATAATAAAAGAAAATAACTGTATATTTTTTAAAAGAGGAAAATAATTAGAAAAACAATGTCATAATTGTAGAATTTATTTTAGTCTTTCTATTGGCCTACTCAAAATTGTGTAAATTTTTAATGTAGAATCTCAAATAACATACCGTTTACTAGCTGTTACTTCTCCATTTATGACCCCAATGAGGATGGGTTCCCTGTTGAGTTCGGGTTCTCTCAAGGTTTCTTCCTATTGCCATCTCAGGAAGTTTTTCCTTGCCACCATCGCTGTTGCCCTCGGCTTGCTCATCATCTAATCATTACACATTTTTATCGCTCATACACATTTCCATAATTTTCTTGTAAGTCTGTGAAGCTGCTTTAAGACAATGACCATTGTTAAAAGTGCTATATAAATAAAATTTTATTGAATTACCCTTTGCACAGTATTTCATTCCATTGCCTGCATTTAACTTAGCTATTGTTGTATTATCTATGTTTCTATTGTTAATGACTCTGCATGGACTTGATCTTCCCAGATGCCCTCTGATATTCTTTTTATGTCTTACCTGAAATTTTCAACATTGGAACTTTAAGATTTGATTTCCTGACATGTTTGAACTGTTTGCTGCTGCTGAAAATGTTTTTTTAACAAATGTTCAGTCCACTAGCACTTGTATGTCTGTGTTCTGACAGAATACTATGGCACAACATGAATGCAAGTAAAGTGAACTTTTGTTTAATAAAGTATCAAGCAGGAACCCCCGAAACATCAGACAATCTCAAGTTTTTCATAAGTCACTCACCGTCTATACCGCTTTATCCTGGGTACAGGATTGCGGGACCTGGAGCCTATCCCAGGAGATTTAGGGCATAAGCTGCGTTTACCCTGGACAGGGTGTCAATCTGTCGCAGGGCACACACAGTACCGGCATGGGAGAACATGAAGACCCTGGAGGTGCAAGGCACTAAGCTAACCACTGCTAACCACTAAGCCACCTCAATCTCTAGTTTGTTTATTTTCATTATAAAATTGTAAACTGTAAACAGGAATGGTCAATTAATCAGCAAAGAGATTCACATCATCAGAAACCTGAAACACAAAAATAATCAGAAATCAGAAAAATTCTAGTAAACAACTGGAGAATATCACAAAGATTGTAGACTGTATGTTCAGTAATGGGTGAGACATACAGTACTGAGCATCTTACAACCATCAACCATAACATTAACCACACACCATTAACATATTAACATTGCTAATCAATTATATCTGAGTAAACTGGTGACAGTATCATGGGTACCAATGGCTCAGCCATGCCCACGGGGACTAAAGGCCAGCCAGTCCGGTCTGATCTCACAGAAAAGTCACAACTCGCTGACCAAAGTCAATGCTGGTCATGAAAAAAAGGAATCAGAAGCCCACAGCCCCTGTGGACTGGGCCAAAAACCCAAAGCTCCAAACTTCGCCTGTAACTCCCTAGATCCCAATCCAATCAATTGGTATGTGCCGGGCGAACAAATTCGATACATGGAGGGCTCACCCTGTACTCTACAGAAACCGAAGAATCCACTGCCAACATGCTTGTGTCAGACACCACATCACACCCCCTGAGGTCTTGTGGAGCCATGCCCATAGGGGCCAGAGCAGCCCAGATGGTACAAGCAGAAACCTTAAACAATACCAGGCTTAACGTTTTGTGTTGTAATGTGAAAAAGTATTTGAATCCTTTCTGAATTGTATCTTTTGCATATTTATCGCAAATTTAAATATTACTCAAAGATAATCCGACTAAATACGAAATGCAGCTTTTAAATAATAATTTTATTTATTGAGGGAAAAAACCTACCTCGTCCTACAGTATGTAAAAAAGTAATTGTCCCAAAACCTAATAACTGGTTGTGGCACCCTTGGCTGTAACACAAATTACAACTGTAATCAAGTTGTGATAACTAACAATGATTTTTTTTTTAACGTCAATGTGGAGTAATTGTGGCCCAATCTTCTTTGTAGCATTGTTTTAATTCAGCCACATTGGAGAGATTTTGAGAAAGAATGCCTGTTTAATGTCATCTGAATTGGATTAAAGTCAGGATTTTGACTAGGCCACTCCAAATCCACAAATTTGTTTGTGTTTTGAGCCAATCAGAGATGGACTTGCTAGTGTTGTTTGGATCATTGTCCTGCTGTATAATCCAAGTGTGTTTGAGCTTGAAGTCACAAACTGATGGCATACATTCTTTCTGAATACATTCTTTCAGAATTTTCTGGTAGAGCACAGAATTATGGCAGATCATCCAGGTCCTGAAGCTGCAAAGTAGCCCCAGACAATCACAATGCCACCACCACCACCATGTCTGACTGTTGGTATGATTTTCTATATTTGAAATGCCGTATTAGTTTTATGCCCCACATTCCAAAAACTTTTGTCTCATTAATCTACAAAATATTTGCCCAAAAGTCTTAGGTATGATCTAGACTTTTTTGTTCATTCTGGTTAGCAGTGGCCTTCGCCTTCGAAACTGTCCCATGGATGCCATTTTTTCCCAGTCTATTTCTTATTGTTATCATGAACAATGACCTTAACTGAGGCAAATGAGGCCTGAGGTTCTTTAGATGTTGTTCTTGGTTCTTCAATTTACATTTACATTTACATTTAGGCATTTGGAAGATGCTTTTACCCAGAGCAATTTACAAAAAGTTATTTGAAGTTGTCGTCATTGGATATATGCTTACACTGGGTTACTAGGTTACTAACTTAGTCCCACCAGTCAAACACAGTTGGGTAGGGGATTTTTTTATGTCCAGGGGGGAAGGGCGTGGAATTAGTCAAAGTACTTAAGGATCAAATACGTCTTGAGTCATCATTTAAAGATAGTCAAAGACTCGGCTGTATCTAGAGGAAGTTTATTCCACCACCTAGATGCCAGAACAGAAAAGAGTCTAGATGAATGTCTTCCTTAATCCCTGAGAGATGGTGGGACCAGGTGAGCAGTGCTGGAGGATCGGAGGGAATGTGGTGTGGTGTGATTAGAGCTGAGAGGTAAGTGGTTAGAAATGTGTAGAGAAGATGACGGATGATTATCCACAGTTATCCCAAGATAGCAGGCAGTGGCTGAAGGAGTGATCTGATTGTAGTCCAGGGAGATCACAAGGTCTTGACTTGGGGATGAGTCGCAAGGGATGAACAGCAGTTCGATTTTACTCAGATTGAGCTTCAGCTGATGAGCTGCCATCCAGGATGGGATGTCTCCCAGACATGCTAAGATCCGGGTGGAGGGAGGAAAGGAGAGAATAAGTTGTCTGTCATCTGCATAACAATGGTATGAAAAGCCATGTGATGATATGATCTTACCAAGAGACCGGGTAGAGGGAGAAGAGAAGAGAACCGAGTACTGAACTCTGTGGGACACCGGTAGAGAGTCTGCATTGGGCAGATGTGGATCCCCTCCATGTTATTTCATATGACCAATCTTCTAGGTAAGTAGCAAACCATAATCACACTGTTTCACAGATTCCAAGGCTTGTAAGAATAGATAATAGAATCTTGTGGTTCACTGTGTCAATTGCAGATGATAGGTCCAGGAGGATCAGGACTGATGATAGTTTAGCTGATCTAGAAGCATGGAGCTTCTTAGTAACTGGCAGAAGGGCAGTCTCTGTGGAATGTGCTGCTTTGAATCTGGATCGGTTGGGATCATTAAGGTTGTTCTGTGAGAGATAAAGAGACATTTGTTTGTAAATAGTACTTTTAAGAATTTTGGAAATAAAAGAGAGAAATGATAACTGGCGGCAGTTGCTGATGTCTGCAGTATCCAGGCAGGGGATCTTGAGAATGGTTGATGGTGGTTGTGATTAAGGGAAGGAGGTCTTGTGAGATGGCCTGGAGCATTGTAGGTGTAATGAACAGGTGGTGGGATTGGATGACGAGATTATATGCTGAAACTCATTAGTTGACAGGTTGGAGAATTCTGTTAAGGGAGGGGAGGGAAGGTCCTGAAGTTCTGGTGTAAGGTTGGGCTGGGAACAAAGGTGTGGCGATTGCTGAAATATTCCCATCATAAAATGTGGGGAAGTCATCAGCAGTCAGAGAGGATGGGCAGAGGAGCTGGTGGGTTGAGTAGTAAGAAGAAGGTATTGTGCAGACCCTTCCAGCTTTTCCCTGTAGAAGGCAGTATTGGCAGAAGTCACATCACATGAGAATTTGGAGAGAAGAATACGGTAAGAAAAAGGTTCCAAGTTTTCTCCATCTGTGGATAATGGCTCTCACAGTGCTTCACTGGAGTCAGCACAGCATCATTTGTCGTAATAGAGAATTAGTTAAGTATATAATGATAAGTTTATTTAGAATTGTAAAAAAAAATCTGGATATTTATTAAGATATTTACACTCAGAATCACAGATTGCATTTCCTACATATTAGAAAGGTGTCAAGACTATGTTAACTTATGTGAGCCTTTAAGCAACATTGATAATAATGTCATCATCCATTAGTATGATATATTTATATCTATTTCTATTTAGATCTCCTACTAGTGTAGATGGGTAATATTTTTTAAAGCAGCAGGGTGAACTACAAACAATGCCCCAATTTCTTCCAATAAAATGTTAAATTAAATTTTATTTGTCACATACACGATCATACAAAGTATGATATGGAGTGAAATGCTTATATAACTGTTCATGACCTAAAAGGAAGGATACATTCTAGTATAGAATAGAAAGACAAAAAGACAGGATTTTACTGCAATACGAGCCAAAAAAAGCCAATCGAAGCAGTTTACATATTTTTTGTGGGTTTTTTTTGTTTGTTTGTTTGTTTTGCATTTTGTGCAAAATTTAGTGAAGACAGTGATGGGTCCCATGAATGTTCGCAAGGATGGTAGCAAGAAGAAAAGGGAGCCACTTTTAGTTTGTTTGCTTTTTAAGCAATCAGTGCCAAGAAGAATAATAAATGAAGGTAGATGAGGTTTAATATATATTTATTTCATATTTTACTTTATTTACATCTTGTTTCTAACTGTTTTGATTGTTTTTATATTCAAAAATATGATTATAGTGTTGGAACGTATTATTTGAATGTACATTATTTCCTATGGGAAATTGTTTTTTCAATATGAATCTTTTGCTTAAGAATTTGCCTCTGGAATGGATTATATTCGTCTGCGGGGTACCACTGTAATTAAAATGGAAAAATTGAAAGTGTATTATAAATTAAACAGGATGTGCAATATAGTACAGTATAGCAGCGTTATGAGTGGAACATGAGGTATGGGATAAAATTATACATGTGTCAGCAGTCCATGTTACTGTCCATGGTTTAATTATGATAAGTTAATCATTCTTGTTTTGTGTAAACTAAAACAAGAAATGTGCAGCATTTGAGTTAGTAGTGCAGATGTGCAATGTGGTGAGTAATGTTCTGTGCTCCAAAACAGGTGTGAAGGAAACAAAGGCAAGCTTGATCAGCTTAGTCCTGTGGAAGAAGAAGCTCCTCCTCAGTCTCTCTCTGAAGCACTTTCCTGACTGCAACAGAGTGAACAGTCCATTGTTGTGGCAGCTGAGGTCCTTCATGATCTTCCTTGCCTTAGTCCAGCACCGTTTGCTGTAGACTGAGTGAGACTGAGTTCGGTGCAGATGCTGTTCTCAGATAATCGCTCCACCCTCTGTAGAGCTCGTCGGTCCTGCATGGTGCTGTTCCCTGACCAGTTTGTGACGTTTCCAGTCAGGATGCTCTCTGTGGTGCAGGAGTAAAAGCTCCTAAGCACCTTGAATGGCAGTCTCTCAAGCAGCTAAGGTGGTAGAGATGCTGTCAGAACTTCTTCAGTACTCTGTTGATGACATGCATGATGTAAACACTGAGGTGCCGGGAGCTGTCCAATGTCTTAACTTTGCTCTTGTTGATGACGGAGTAAATAAATGTGCAGTAATGTCAGTTCTAATGAGTACAAGTCAAAAATGCCATTAGCAAGTAGGTAAATAAGACGGTAACTAAGATAACTAAGATAAGATAATTAAGTTAAGATAACAAACTTTTTTTTTGGAAAATGAAATTACAATGATTAACACTGACTTTAATAACTGTGCCTTCCTGTAAAGTGGAAGTCATTTCTGAGAACATTATAACAAATCATAAATGCTGCTCTCTAGTGGTCAACTGTAGAATTATAAAAATTACTGAGTGCATTTTCCAGCAAGCAAACTCTGTCCAAAATAGTAATACAAACAAAATATGTTCACTATACAAAATAGACATGGATTGGACAAATTTCTGGGTCTGTTTTTAGCATTTCTTCATTCAATAACATGTCATAAGTCATGGGCGTCGCTAGACCTCACTATTGATCTGATGTGCTCCAGTATGATCTCATGTTCAAGTTTTAGCAAGTTTCTATATTTGGCAGTGGATTAATTTAGATTGAAAATAACGGGAAGGAATGGATTTTATTTCTTAATTCACAATCGCAACCGAAACACAGTTTTACCCAGTTTTACACAGTTTTAGTACATTATTATTTTCTATATTACTGGACAATAAAGTAACTTCAATAACAGCAGCAACAGTCAGTTGTTATTTTAAGACATGAAGGTCAGCTGCAAAAACAGTGTTATCAAGTCTATTTGCAAAACCCATCAAGCACCATTATGAAACTGGCTCTCATGAAGACCTGGCCAGGAAAGCAAGACCAAAACTTACCTCTGTTGAAGAGGAGAAGTTTATTTAGTTCCCCGCTGTGAAATCTAGGGCTGCAACTAACGATTATTTTAATAATCGATTAATCTGTCGATTATTTTTCGGTTAATCAATTAATCGGATAAAAAACAAAAAAACAAGAAAAGCATTAATTTCCAACCCTTTATTCAAAAATATAACTAAAATCTTTAGAAAGTGCACAAACATGTTGTTCCTTGAGGTGTTAATAATAATAATAATAATAATAATAATAATAATAATAATAATAATAATAATAAAATAAAAATGGACTAACATAAAAAACATAGACATGTATGCTTTACATCTGCCAAATATATAGAGTGGAACCTTGGATTATGAGCATAATTCGTTCTAGAAGCGGGCTCGTATTACAAAACACTCGTAAACCAAAATTTTTTTTTTTTAAACCCACTAACGGAATCACTGCTGTAAAGTAAAAATAAAACAAATTAACCTGCACTTTACGTTCGAAAAGAATCGCGACAGAGCAGTGTTTCTGTGTAGAGCAGAGAGAAAGAGTGTGTGTGTGTGTCTGTGAAGGTGAAAGTAGGAGGGGTCTGTGTGTGTGTGTGTGTGTGTGTGTAGCACGGTGTCCAATGATGCGCGCGCACACAGACACACACACACACACACACAGCAGGCAAAGAGCAGACAAAGCCTTGAGCAAAGAGAGAAATGGATTTTTAACGTCTCTAATGAGACCTGCACATTAGAGTACCCATACTCACGCGCATACAGACACAAAATAAAATATGTTTTACACACACACACGTGGTCACAGTGTTATAGTAAGCAGTACATGCGTAATGTTGATTATACCAGTAAGAGACGCGCACTAAAACCCAGCAGGGGAGACGATTACCCGATTACAGATTTCTCTGCCTCCGCCATGTGTCTTTCCTCTACCTCCGCTCGTTTTTTATTTTTTTTATTTCTTTTGCTCTGCCCTGTCTATGAGGCGCCGAACGCTGCTAGCATCAGTGCGCGAGACCGAGTGAGTTCACTCCGCTCCGTGCTCAACTAAAGTTTTTTTTAAATAATCAAATGTCTCCGCCTCGCGCGACATAACGAATCGATTATGAAATTCGTTGAGTAATAAATTTTTATCTATTTAATCGATTCGTGTTGCAGCCCTAGTGAAATCCTCGCACTGCTGGTGCAGACTGACGTCATTTGGGCGCCCAACGCATGCACAGGAGGAAAAAGTAATCTTTTTGAAAGTGATCAGTTCCCATGACTGAGCATCAGCTATGCATTGGATTTATCTGGGACCACATATGAAAGTGGCTTAGATCCGATCTAAAAAACATCAGCTTTGCGCATTCAGACAGCCCTAAACATAATTAGATTTGTGTCACATTAGGGTGAAAAAAAAAATGGGATTGAGTCACTTACTGTATATCAGGCATATATGGTAGAGTGGCTAGACGGAAGCCACTCCTTAGTAAAAGGCACATGGCAGCCCGCCTGGAGTTTGCCAAAAGGCACTGCCCTGCCCACGCTGGAAGAACTGTATGTATCCAGAGTGAAGAAAAGGGCTCGGAATATCACTTTGGACCCCTCACACCCAAGCCACCTTCACTTTGAACTTTTGCGCTACAGAGCACCGAACACCAGGTCAGTCAGACACAAGAACAGTTCTTTTCTCCAGGCAATTTAACTCATGAACAGCTAAACATTCTTCTCACTGTCAATAAATATATGTGCAATATTGTTTGCAATACCACGGATATTTATGTATGTTTAAAAGTATCTCACACCCTACTCCATTTGATGTTAACCTTTTTCTTAAAAAGAAAAAAAAGAAAAAAAAAGAAAAACAAAAGGGGGGGAAAAATCCTACTCCATTGGCTTTTTTTTTTTTTTTCGCGTGCTGTTTTGTCTTGTCATTTGTTTTGTTCTGGAAACTCTGTCACTAAAACAAATTCCTTGTACGTGCAAGCATACTTGGCAATAAAACACTTTCTGATTCTGATATATAATTATAACGACATTTCATCCTCCCTAGAGGCCTGAACTCGCTGTAATGTACTTTCACCCAAAGCCCTACGAGGATGAAGGTTCCCTACTGATGAATAGGTTCAGGATAAGGGAGTTTGGCAAATGCCACAAATGTAAAGATAAATGTACTGTACATGTAAATGTGCCCATTTTTAAGGTGTAACAAGGAGTATAAATTTATCACAAAATCAAGGTAACATCATTCTATCGTTGCTTTGCATATACCTTTTTAATATGTAGCCTGGTGTGCAAGGTTACATTGTAAAATGTAAATACATTCAAATAAAGGGCTTGGTAAGGACAGGGTAAGGACATTCCGTGGCTGTGCTCTAGGAAAAGGAATTAATATGCTGTTATAAAGAGCAAAGAACAAAAAAGAGATTGTGGCAGTGGGGTATGGTCGAGCATCACCTACAGATGATGAGGAGTGTTTGGAGCCAACAGGCTTATCATTGTGGCTTATTTTAAAGTTTATTTATGCAACCACAGGGGGCGCAATCCAGTGTCTTCTTGTGCCAGTCCCAAGTCTGGATGAATGCAGAGGGTTGTGTCAGGAAGGGCATCTGACGTAAAAACATTTGCCAAATCAATGATGCGAATCACAAATATAATGATGATTCGCTGTGGCGACCCCTGAAAGGGAACAGGCGAAAGACAAAGAAGAAGATTTGTGTGCGTTTTTTGTGTTGGTAGAAGAAAGAAGAGAGAGGGAAGAGAAAGAGAAAGAGACCTGGGCTAATTTCAGGTAATAAAATCTTGTTCTAAAATTCAAGTTGAACAAAGTACGCACATACTTTGCTTGATTACAAGTAGAGGTACCCTAGATAAAATATTACTTCATCAAAAGTAAAAGTCATCCATTTACAGTTCTACTTGATTAGTAGTACGCAAGTACTTTCCTTCAAATTTACTTAAATATTAAATATACTGAGCTTGTATTCTCTCTGTGTAACACTATGTAGAAATGAACAAAGTACATATATTTCTGTAGGATGTACAGTATTGAGGACAAGTAAAAAGTATTGACTAAAAAATGCACTAAAAAAGTACAATAATTAAGTAAATTTACTTGGTTAACTTACTTTCTATGTGATGACTGCATTCAAAATGAACATGTAATTGTAAGGGACTGCCCCTAGAGGGCACTGTGGCTGTGTTTTGTGTTTTGTAGTTTTTTGTTAGAAGACCCAGTT
>JAQQZT010000012.1:5716900-5738187 GCA_030068275.1 Clarias platycephalus | reverse complement strand
TTTTGATTGTGTAAAGCTGCTTTGCGACAATGACAATTGTTAAAAGCGCTATACAAATAAAATTTTATTGAATTGAAAATTGAATTGAATTAACACAGAGCCTTGTCCTCAAATTCATTGAGCACCTTTGGAATGAACTGTAACGGAGATTGTGAGCCAGGCCCTCTCGTCCAAAGAACGGGCACGAATTCCCCGGGACTCCATATTGAAGTATATGACAAAATACTTTTGTCCATATAGATGGATGAATAGACAGACAGACAGACAAGCTGACAGATAGATAGGTAGACAGACAGACAGATACATACTAGTTTCTGCTTATTGATCAGGAAGGAAATCTCAGGAATACGTATGTAATTTAATAAGCATATTTTTCATCAATACCCCCCCTCCCCCCGCCCCCACATCCCCCAGAAAAAGAAAAAAAAACAGTGCTAAAGATAAACACAGTGCTAGACATGATACAGCAACACCAGAGCAGATAACAGTTAAGGACATTGCTCAAGGACCCAGCAGTGGTGGTTTGGCAGTGCCATGACATGACCATGACATAAACTATGGAGACACCGCTGCCCAAATGATGCGTTTGAGTTCAGTTCTGCCCTTGTAACTCCCACTATTGCCATCTCAGACAATATAGTAATAATTAAATAAATAAAAAATTTTATGTCACTTATTATAGTACACATTTGATCATGTTGTGAACGTTTAAGGTTGACTTTAATGTAACTGAAATGTTTATAATGGACACATATCCAGATGTCCATGTAAATATAGCCATTCAAGTGGACCACTGAGGATAAGAGACAAAGAAAGTTACTGTTTTTTACTGTACCCTTTGAGAGTGTTTTGGAAAAGCATTTGTGTGTGTGTGTGTGTGTGTGTGTGTGTGTGTGTGTGTGTGTGTGTGTATGTGTTTTGTCTTAACTTTTTGCCAATTCATTAAAAAGATTAAATATATGCAAAAAACTGTAATGAAAGGTTTGCGCTTCCAGGGTCGAGGGTTTGATTCCCACCTGGGATCTATGTGTGTGTAGTTTGCATGTTCTCCCTTACCACTTGAGGTCATGTTCGGGTACGCCATGTTCCTCCCACATTCCAAAAACATGCAGATTAGGCGTGTCTAATGGTGTTTCCAAATTCCCCATAGTGTCTGAGTGAGAGTGTGAGAGCTTGAGTGCCATGCAATAGATTGGCATCTATCCAGGGCATACCCCACCTAGTACCACGAGACCCCTGGGATATCCTCCAGACTTCCCATGACCCTGTACAGGATAAGTATTATAGACACTGAGTAAGTGAGAGAGAAATACTAGGATTTTTTTTTTAATGCTAAAATCTATTATCAATAATACTACAATGAATATACTTTATCAATAATGCTACAAAACATGTAATTAAAAATCTGTACAAACTGCAAATGTATGCAGAATAGTATAGTGTTCTTCAGTGCTGTGTCAAGGCACCATACTCTAATTCACAACACTTTGGTACAGTGTTATTGAAGGCACCCCTGCTGCTGTACGAGGAGGCGTTTCTATCAGGAGGGTGGAGGGAAGAGGAGAGGAGATGAGATGCTGCTGCCTGATGATAATAATAGCCCACTGAACAAATCTCTGCATATCAACCCCAACCTCATATTATATAAGAAGTTATTAGAAATATAAACGCATAGGACATGCACACAGATTCTTCAGCATCCAAATCATTTAACATACGAAGGAACGTTTGTATTTTGCTCAAAATATGGTTTGTCACAATTTAAAGGTTAATCTTTTACTTAATCAAAATGATCAAAAACATGGAAGAAAAGCTTTAAAAAAAAGTTTTCTGTATTAATCTGCTGATGCAGTTACGGTACCAAAGTGCAGCACTAAGCCTTACCACACGTCAAGTCCAGTCACAAGCTGAACAGGCTGCCATCCAGTAATGTACTTAAGACAGTAATTACTGAAATAGGCTGCCCCACATACTCAAGGCTCAGTGCTGAAATACCCCAGGAACATTACTTACAAGATGCATCAAACGTTATTGAACTAATGTTCTAAAACATATTATATATTATATTTACACATGACATTACACAGTGACCTATGTTATTTTTCCTGAGAACCCCAACCAACAGTACACTACAGTCAACCTACAACACATGTCTCTGGACTGTGGGAGGAAATCCACCAAGCAAGGTGAGAACATGCAAACGTCCCACACAGAGTACAGAGACGAAATTCGAACCCACAAACCTTTAGGTGAGAAGCTGGCCAGTCTGGTGGCCAGTACATGTGTGAAAATTATTCCTCATGCTCACAGAACCACTCTTTCACAGTCCCCATCCTGGAATATGGCCGCACCATCAGTGAAGAAAAACTCCATAGATGTGATAATCTGGTCATTCAGTACATTCAGGTCATCAGATGACTTCATTTTATTGTCACATAACGTTGCTGAGTCGAGACCTGAG
Source organism: Clarias platycephalus (assembly GCA_030068275.1). Lineage (NCBI taxonomy): Eukaryota > Metazoa > Chordata > Actinopteri > Siluriformes > Clariidae > Clarias > Clarias platycephalus. The sequence goes on along the minus strand of JAQQZT010000012.1, from coordinate 5,735,726 downwards.
CAACTGAAGCAACCCCAGATCATGACACTGTCTTGTACAGCAGACACTATGAATCTCTTGTGTTGCATAGCTTCATGTGATTCTATTCTTAACCTGAAGCACCCATTGTTCTGGAATAGGGTCAATCTCGACTCATCAAACCACATGACCTTTTTTCATTGCTCCAAAGGCCAAACTGAAGCCTTTTCCTTCCTGATGAGACTCACTAAGTGATTTTCTTATGAACACACAGTTATTTAGTTTGGTAATCACATTGTATGTGTGTGGAAATGCTCTTACTTTCACTATTAAATATAGCTCTGTTTTTTTTTTTTTTTTACTATACAACTTCAAAGTGTTTACGTGATCTCCATCCATGATCTCATTTCTTGTACAAAGTTACATCTTTTCTTGATGCAGCCTAATAATTTTACCTTTTCTGAAATAGTATCTTTTTTGGGGCCAGGCACTGTATTTTGTTTATTGTTCTTTACTTGCGTACTGTAACTTGTCTATCTCAAAATGTGTTATATCATTTTTTCCCATTGCACACTCTTGAACTCTTGAGTTCCTTCAGCCTGTCCTTCAGCCTTGGGTGCATGATGCATGATCAAGGTTGTTTCTTCTTCGCTTACTGATCAGATTAGAACTCTGGATGTACGAATGCACAAACCCAACAATTTAAAGAAGCATGCATAGATCTCTAACTAGATTTACAGTTTCTTGCAACACCAGATCTTGACTTCAAGTGTGTCTGTGATTACAAAGGAAAAAGCTGATGTATTCTAAAGCGTATTGCTTTGAAAGTGTCCTGTTTATTTAGAAACATCCTGTTTCTCAAGAAAGTACTCCTAACTTTTACTGCGTCCACTACCTCCCAACAAGACAGCTTTTTGTTACTTTCCTTTTTTATTATTTTTTTATTTTAGCACTATGGCCTCACAACTCAACTCTAGGTTCCTTGTTCGATTCCCGCATTTAGGTCTGTGTGCACGGAGTTTGCACGTCCTTCCTGTGCTTGCCGGGTTTCCTCCAGGCGATCCGGTCTCCTCCCACAGTCCAAAAACACGCAGATTAGGCTAACAGGCTTCCCAAATTGCCCATAGTGTGTGAATGAGCATGTGTATGTACTGTATATGTGTGTTTGTGCCATGCAATGGATAGGCACCCCATCCAAGAGTGTACCCCACCTTGTGCCCCAGGTCTCCTGGGATAGGATCCAGGTCCTGACAAACTTGTACACAGGATAAAAAGACAATTCGTGCATGATAATTGAAACCCATGTTCTGTATGTTTTGTAAACAGCTACATTTTTTTCACTAAAAAAACAGGAAGAGGAGAAGCAACACCAGATATTAAATGTATATATTTTTAAAATGCCATAAGCTCTATATTTTGTTGATTCATAAAGTTTAACAGTGACTTATGGCTTTGAAAATAAATAAGTTTTAGGTGTAAGAGACGAAGGAATACATTTCAGGATATTTTTATGACCCAAATTCCCCCCCCCTTTTTTTTTCTGTATTTGACCCAAATATAAACCAAGGAGCAAGTGCAGTAGTGTTCTTCCCCCACTAAACAGGAAGTGCTTATGTGTATCTCCGTGCGTGCATTTTACTGTGAAGTGTAGAATAGAACAGCTGTATAAATTCCACATGTGCAACACTACAGTACAGTGCGATTTCCTTTCATCGGTCTGCGCATGCGCGTTGAGCCCGTCTTTCATATATTGTACATTTTTTTTTTCTTAGTTAAAATGGCTGCCTTACAGATTTAAGCCTCATCGCCTCCAGGATAAAAATACCCCTTCAGCAAAGCATAATCACCGCGATCCGCCATTAGGACGGCGCCGGGAAGCTTCCTAGATGTCTCGGTTTTGCGTTAAATAGAGTTACGCTTTGGTTTCAGGGATGGAAGATCTATCTGTTTCATATTTAACCCTTTGCACTCCGAGATCCGCGTCCAAATGAGGTAACGTTAAAGTAACGGCTTTATTTCTCGCCCTACACGCGCTTCACGTGCATTGTTTACTGTTTTTACCGTGTCAATATTCATTTGTCTATTCGATCGATATCATCGGGGCGCTAAAATAAAAGCCCTTGGTGCGTTTTGATGAGGAGATTCTCGGTCGCTCTTTGTATTTTGTGTGCAGCCCTAACAAGTCAAGGCCTACTCCAAACCCCAGAGAATTACCCTACTACAGTACTCAGGAGTACGCGAGAATACAAGTACAGCTCGATCATACGCTTCGATTGCTCCATAGTATGCTTTTATTACCGTTATTAGTGTTATTTAAATAAAGTAGCCATGGCAACCAGTTGTAGCGTTCCGTACTAAGCGTACTGTTTATTAACGAACCGCGCGAGCTCAGACGTCGCCATGGAAACTTGACGTGCTAATTAGTACGGAAGTACAGTTTATGATGCTACAATATTTCGAAAATTTCGTTTACATATAAAGTCGCATCCATTATTTTCAGATTTGTAAATATTTCAATAGTTTAATTAGTTTGTATGTATTTGACGTAACTTATATTTTACCGCAATTAGCATCAAGTACACTCAATGTCTCAATAATTAAGCTATCATTTAAATATTTATTAATTTTCTACAACATGACACCTCCCTTTCCCTGTATTAAAATTTTAAAAAGTTGAACATTCAATTTTTTTCTTTTTACTAAAACGTTTCTGATAGGTGTACTTTGTCACGTCACTAGGACTCAATTCTGAAAAAAAAAAAAAAAGAGAGACATAAAGTGAGCACCAAACATGTTTTTTTTTAAAAAGTAGAGTTTATATGGGACAGCGTATTAGTAATAGTTTGTGGAAATGCCAAAAAACACATTAACTCATTCATCTTCTATACACCATCTTTGAAGTCTGGAGCCTGGACCTGGAGTCTGGGCCTCGAGCCTATCCCAGGAGACTTCGGGCACGAGGCGGGGTACACACAATCCATCGCAGGTTAACCTAACATGTCTATGGACTGTGGGAGGAAACCCACCAAGCACAGGGAGAACATGCAAACTCCATGCACTCAGACCCCGAGGCAGGAATCGAACCCGAACCCTGGAGGTGCAAGGCGACAGTGTTCGGTCACCAAGCCACCTCAAAGAAATCTTAATCTTATAAATTATAATCATTTTAATTGCTGATTATTTAAACAAAAATGCTAATAATTATTTAGTTAGAACAAATTTCTACATGACACCCCATGCATTAAAAAAAAAAAAAAAAAGACTTGAATTTTTTTTCTTTTTACAAAAACATTTCTGATGGTTGTACTTAGGCATGTCAGTACGGCTCGACTCTGCAAAAAACATAAGTTCTTAAAGTGGCACCCAACACTTTTTGATCAGAGTTTCAAAAATGGTGATCATGTGAAAGTAGGTGCAAATGACACACATGTGCATCGTATTTATTTCGTACATTTACAGTATCAAAAAACATCTGGATTCATTTTAGAGTATGAAAAATGCATAAAAAGGCACTTTTTTCCGTATATGTAGCTTTAGTATTTTATTATCAGCTTTAGTTTGTCCTGAAAGGCTTTTTAATTTTCCTTCGAAATGACAAAGACGATATAAGTATTGCATGCGCACTGATAACCCTTTTCTGAATCTGTTTTCACAGAAAAATGATGCATCAAGTAGCTAGCAACAACAACGACTATGGCTTAGGCGCTCTATCCGAAGATGGCCAGCACTCGAGCAGCCATTTCGAGTTGTGCGCCTCACAGTCGGGCAAATTCTACCCGTCCGGGCCACCTCCGCCGCTTCAGCTGCCCATACCCAACTTGCCACCTTTGCCCCAGAGCATGATCAAGCCCATGTCATGCCAGATGCAGGACTCTGCGAGCGACTTTCTGCCTCAGGCTGTGCGCATGAGGGCTGCCGAGGCACCCGAAGGCTCCAAGAAGAAGAAAGGACTTGGGAAGACGGGAAGACGCGGTAGACCTGCAGGTACCACCAAGTCCGCTGGGTATCGGACAAGCACAGGACGGCCGCCTGGCACCACGAGGGCAGCTGGGTTCAAAACGAGCCCAGGCAGACCGCTAGGGACAACCAAGGCCGCTGGGTACAAGGTCAGTCCCGGGAGGCCTCCAGGCAGCATCAAGACGTTGGCCAAACTCAACAAACTGGACTATAGTGCCTGCAACGGAGCACCCTTCCCTTATACGCTGATGCAGAAACGGGCACTTTGCGAAGCCACGGCTAAAGAGAAAAACACTAGCGAATGAAAGCAGGCTTTTGTATTTATTAGGAAAGGATAACATCCCTGGAGTGACATTGCACTGAGGCAGGACTCTTGCGAGGCAGAAAGGCAAATTTTGATACCTAGGCTAAACACTTGTGTATGTGAAAGTGTTCCATTGTCATGATCATTTTTCGTGTTATCTCTATCCAAAGAGCATTATCATTCTCTCACATCCGTAAAGGAGCAATAAGTAGATTACTGTAGATTACATTTCATTAGAATGCAACCTAATGAAACCTTGAGGTAAACGAATTTGCGGAGCGTTATGTTGTAATACGCTTTAACGGCAAGCTTCGGTGCAGACGCAGATGCTTTCCTTTCTAGGTCTTGAACAAGAAAGAGACTGACAAGCAAATCCCCAAAAATTGCTGCGTATTGCTCCTTTACACACACATATATATATATATATATACTGTACATACGTGCATGATAGTAGTCTTGTGAAACAATAACACAGTATGTATTATATTAGACATTTTTTTTGGGCCAATAGTATTCACTCAAGCAAATGTATAGGAAAAAAAGAATCACTTTTGTGTTGTTTTTAATCTTGTTACCTAACTTTTGATAACGTGAACGCTCTGTAGCGAGATCCGATTTCATTCCGCACTTCGAAAAACGTTAACGGATCAATATCACATGCATATTTATCCTTCTTTTTTCCTAAAGTGTTACGTGATTTGTGCTTTGCCTGTATCGTCTTCAGTATGAACTATCTTTTATTTGTATTTATGAAAAAATGTGGTGCCGTAGTGTCGAGTGACCTTTTGAAGAATATTTGAATTTATTCTTTAATTTCTTTTCTTTCTTTGTTGTTGTTGTTGTTTGTTTGTGCTCAGATGAGAAAAATGAATCAGTGTAACGCTTTACAAACCTTTTTTTTTTTTTCCTTTCTTTGGTAAATGTAACTGTGATCTGATAGCTTAGTATAACCTGTAGTGTTCTTGTTCCATACAAAATATTCATGTTTATCTCCAAATCTGGAATGCCATGGTTCAATCTTTTTGTTTAGTGTTGTGTAAGCAATTAGCATCCAATCTGATTTTAAAAATAAAAAAAAAATAATAAAAAAATATCACTTAAGCAATGCTTCTTGCATGGAAACTGCTCGGATGTATATTACTTACAGTATTTAGCCAAGGTTTTGTGGTAACTAAACTTTGTGCGATGTTCTGGCATTCCATCCATGATGTATTTCCGTCTCGCACCCAGTATTCCTGGGATGGTTCCCAGGATCCACATTGACCCTGACCACAATAAAGCACTTATTTAAAAAAATGAATTAATTGATTTTGCTTATATATTTAGCAATGATGTTTACTATGATTCATTATGAAACCAGCATTGCATTCTTGGTGTGTTTCCATCTTAAGCCAAGTATTCCCATGCGCCAATTAACCCATGCGCTTTGTTGTATCTAGGCCTACAACGACGTTGCTTGCCGTCCATGGTGTGTTCTTGTTTCACGTCTGGTATTTCCAGGATAGACTCAGGATCCACTTCAACCACTTAATAATTTTTTTTAATGAATGAACTAATAATTATTGCATACTTACCAATGATGTTATTATGCTTTTACTATTGGGCTATTAAGTATGCTAACTGTTCCAGCCATGGCGTGCTCCCATCTCATACCAGGTACTCCTAGGATCCCAGGACGGGCTCCGGATCCTCGATCCTTACTGAAAATTATTGACATAATAAATTATAGCGTATATGGTAATGCCATTCATTCTTATAATATTGACGAAAACTGCTAGAGCAATACAACCGATTATTTTAAAATATATATTTTTGTCTAGAACAACCTGGGTGAAAAAAAAACAAGCCTTAAAGAAGTGCCTGCTTGTTAAGGTAAATAGTTTTTCTGACATTTAAGGAGGAAAAACAGATTAACTTTAAAATCAGATTCAACTCATACTCTGTTTCTCATTAATATGAATAGACATGAATAGAATAGAATGAATAGATTAATGAATTATTAATTTTTTATGGTTTGTGAAGAGAAAATATGCCTACTTAGATGGCAAGTCAGAGACAAAACAAACAAAAAACGAGAATTTTTGCTTATATTTGATAACGCGTGCTATAGTCGTGTTACTGTATATCAAAAATGGTTGGCAAATACTCGGATGCAAGCGTTAAATACGTTAGGGCTTAACGCGCGTGCACAGAATTTAAATTCAAATTGATCAAAATGCTAATCAATTTGAGTGTATTTTTAAAATATATCCGTTAAAACAGTCGTTTTTAACTTTAAGTATAGGTTTATACTCGATTATGGATGGCCTATAACGAGATTAAGATGAATTGTCATTTATATAGATAGCTATTGCCTAAAATAAACAAACAAACAATCTTTACCTGAGATGACATAAGATTCATTGTTTAATTGGTTGTTTGAGTCATGGGCGGTGGTGATAGTCCACATCAGGGACATAATATGACTACAGTGGCCTGGTTTGTAACACTGAATCACAAAATGGCGTTTAAGGCTGACAAACGACATAAAATACAGCATAAATTGTACTATTTAAAAAAAAAACCGTTTTCGTGTAGCTAGATTAGTTGAATATATAAAAAGACATCGAAAAATGGATGGAAAATACCCGGATGGATCCCTTAAATACCCTCGGGCTTGACGCGCGTGCACGGAATTTAAATTCAGAGTGATCAAAATGCTCCTTGTGCCAGTTTATTTAAAACATATCCGTTAAAAACGGTCTTTAAAAGTATATGTATGGATTAATTAAGTTTAATATCGAGTATTATCATTTATTTAGATGACTATTTCCTAAAAACAAACAAACAATGTTGTCCAGAGGTGACATAAAATTCCTTGTTTGTTTGTTCCTGGGCTGTGGTGATTAGCCAGGGACATGTTAAGATTACAGTGGCCTGTTTTTTTCTCTCTCTCTCACACTCTTTTTGACGCTGAAGCCCAAAATGGCGTTTAAAGCTGACAAACACGATGAAATACAATCTAGATTATACACAACACCCGTGACATGACATGTTTTCTGATCATTTTGTACAGGCTATAACGTCGTCGTAACTGGGGTGTCTAAAATGGAGGAAGTGTAGTTAATAAACTGCACGGCTTTTGTTAGTCAGGATGAGGAAATACGACTTGAAGAACCACCACCTTCCTTGATTACAGAACATAAAAAGGGGTTAATAACTATGAAGGAAGGGTTAGCATGTTATTGTGGATACATTTTTTCCCCGGGATAAGGCTACTATGTGTATTGTAGAGAGAGAGAGAGAGAGAGTGTGTGTGTGTGTGTGTGTGTACTGTATGTAGTAGACTGGGGGTTGGGTGGCACTGCCGGTCGGTCTCTCTCTCTCTCTCTCTCTCTCTCTCTCTCTCCACACACACACACACACACGCACTAACACACACTCAAGGCTTTTGCTTTAACATGACCAGGGCCACGATCAAAACAAGCCATGCATTTCCATGCAAAACGTGCTTCCGACCCGCTCACGTTCCGCACCGTCTTTAGCTGGCTCGGTGAAAGAAAGCAAGAAGCGAGGCATTGAATTCTTATGATTTTTCTACCGTCAACCAATTCATCTGGTTTCATCTCTGTTTTTTTTTTTTTTTTACAAGAGAGTAGAAATGAAAGCCGAGTCCAGGCCTAGCGTTGTTAGTAGTAGTCGTAGTGCCGCCGCTTTCTGCAGATCCGGCTTTCACAAATCGCCAAAAAGTGTCTCCTCGCCTTCCCCTGTGAGCGGATACCGGATGGTTTTATCTTGACCGAGCCGTAAATGGTAAGAATTCGGCGACTTTTCCCTTTCAGTTCTCTTTATTATTATTTTTTAAAATAATTCGATCCGAGGTTGTGTTTCAGGTCTGCGCATGGTGGTGGTGGTGGTGGGGGGGAGAGAGAGATAAAGTGCAGCTTTAGCTTCCTGTACACTTTACTACTTACTTACCCAGGATGGCAGCGCACTACCGTATAATATAATATCTCATTTGATCAAGTTTATCCGCGTATAAAACGCGTCCGAGTGCTGAGAAATGTCCGTCCTGCCTAGAGTCATCTGGCTTGTCGGCTTTTCTTCTTGAATCTAGTTTCCTTCAAGGTGTCTTTTGTCTGGACGTGACGGCCTACAGCAGGGCGCTTCAACCTAAACATGATACACCATAACAATGTGGTAATACATTATATGGAGAGAAAAAAAGAATAAGTCTTTGGCAGTGACATTGCATCCAAACACATATACTTCAATATGTACTCAGTCCCCCTTGTGCAGCTGTAACAGCTTCTACTCTTCTTGATTTTTGGAATTCGTGCCCATTCATTCTGTAGACCAGGGGTCTCCAAATCCAGTCCAACACAGTTTGGTGATTCTTCTTCTCAAACACAGCTGATTTAACTAATCCTTTCAGTGGGTGTGTTTAGGTGTTGGTGAATTACAATCTGTGCTGGTCACTAGCCCTCCAGGACTGGATTTGGAGACCCCTGCTATAAACCATTTACGAGGTCAGGAGGCACCGATGTTGGACGAGAAGGTGCTCGATCCCAAAAGGTGCTCGAAGGGGTTGAGATCAGTGGACTTTGTGCATGGGCCAGTCAAGGTCTTCCATTATGGTGTTTGGCAGACGCCCTTATCCAGAGTGACTTACATTTTATCTCATTATACATCTGAGCAGTTGAGTGTTGAGGGCCTTGCTCAAGGGCCCAACAGTGGCAATTTGGTGGTGCTGGGGTTTGAACCTAGCGCCTTCCAACTGAAGTGTATGTTGAGTGTCTAAAAAGGAGAACGTTTAATAAACTGCACGGTAGTTTTGGCAGTGCACTACCTTATAATATAATATCCAAATTAATCAAGGTTATCTGCGTATAAAACGTCCAACGCCTTCACCACTGCCCCAGTTCTTCCACACCAAACTCATCAAACCATGTCCTTGCTTTGCGCACTGGGACACGGTCATGTTGGAATAGAAAAGCACTTGTTAACTGCTATTACCTTGGAAGCATAGCATTGTCTTGATTGAAACACCTGAAAACCTTCCCAACAGTGTTTGACTGATGGTACTTAGTTAGTAACATAGTAACCAGTGTTCTATCCAATGATGGAAACTTTAGAGCTCTGGATAAGAGGCTCTGCCAAATGCCTAAATGTAGGCATACATTCAAGAATTAACAGACTTAGCCAAATACAATTTGTATGTCATTACAAAGTTCTGAATGAACCTGGTCAGTAACAACCTTTGACTTTTTGTTCTTTTTTTTTTTTTGGCAGGACGAAGCCATGCCAACATGAATCGGTCGTATAAAGTGGGCGCCAAGGATGGCTCGGAATGTCACCCAGGCCCTCAGTGTCCGCAGGTCACTACTTCCTGTGGGCTCCAGCATGGCGCGAAGCACGCGTCCTCGTTTGGATATAGCCAACGGGAATCGTCCTCCAGCTACAGTCCACTCAGGAGGCTACAGGACCTGACGGCGATGGTGAGCAGGCCCGATATGAGCTTACACGACAGGAACTTCCACGGCCGAGCTAAGGCGCATGTGCACGGCTCAGAGTTTGGCCTCGGCCTTGTCCACTCGGCCCAGTCGTTCGGTCGCGGCGCTGACGACAGCGTGTTCAGCCACAGAAATCTGGACAAGAACGGCTTTTCCCCTGTGAGCTCGGACAGCCTGGAGCACATCTCGCCAATCCTGAATGGATTCCTGCATTTTGAATCAAGTCTCTTTGACAGTGGAGACAGCAAGGATGACCATGAGGAAGAGGAGCGCGTGGCAGCATTTAAACCTTCAGCTAAAAAACGCCTGAAACGGAACTCTGTGAACGCAAAGAGCTTAACAGGTTCAGGGCTAAACCTAAGCCTGAACAGACATGAACATTTTGACCGGGTTCCTAAAAGTACTCCTCAGCCAGCACCAGACCCCCCTTCTAGTCCACCTCCGTTGCCTGTTGAAGTCATGCTAAGGGATTTTGATAGTTCGGAAGGCTACACGGATAGCGACTGTGACCTTCCGAGCACTGAAAACTGCGCAGCGATGTTCAACGTAGGCCTCGCTCAAAGGCCAAGTTCACCTAGCAGCAGCTACTCAGATCCTGTAAGCACTACATGTGTCTGGATTATAGTTTAAACGGGTCACATCAGGGAATTGTTCTTTAACATAAAGAAATTTAGCACGCAAAAAGATTTAAGGGATAGAACGCGAGTGTAAACTCTCTACTTGTGAGTAATCAATTTCTGAATGGAAAAAATTACGTTTTAATCAATACAGTATTGCAAAACAACAATATATATATGAGTGCAGCAAATCATAACGTTGAAACTGTGGTAACATAACAGTGCGCATTTTATTTTATAGGAAGATTCTGTCATCACTTTGGAAACTAGTTATGAAATTTAAATGAAATCTTTTTGTCATGTTACCGAATAGTTATATGATGAATAACAAACTAATAATCCACCTCTTCATGTGAACCTAGTCCAGGCTGAAAACAGCTTTAGAAAGATATCTATGATGATGGTATTTCCATACAATATCTAACACTTCAAGGAAAATCAACAAAATAGATTTTTACCGATATGTTGAAAAAGTTAACGATGAGGTATCGATCCTACAGTAAACTTTAATCAACTTCAATGCTACATAGAAGACTGCAAATCAATTTCACGTTCCAATAATAAATGAAGCAGCAGATTTATTTATATTATGTTTTACTCATAGTATCACTTTTTTTTACATTATAAAAGTTAGCGACTGACGCTATTCTCTACTGTAACACTTCTAAACACAGAGCCTGGATCCATTTGGCGTTTTATCACGTGTGCGTCATAGAAATACAGTTATCGATTACAGTCTACTCTCAACATCATCCACCTCAGGCATCCACCTCAGTAATGATGAATCGAGTGTCATTATTGCAGCAGAGGAGTTTCTTGACGTCATATGCAAAAACTAAAATTCCCCGTGATTCATTTGATCAATTGTTCGTCAGATTTCTCCTACACAGTAGATTTAAAAAAAAAATTTTTATATTATATACTGTTTTATAATTTGTGGAAAATTGAAAAAGATTTTGGAAAAAAAAAATTGGGGGGGAATTTGCGCTATTAAGGTATTTTCTCGCCAAGTTTATATTTTAGCTGCAGGAAGACATACTGAAAATACGCAGCTGTAGTTTATCTGTTAACGGCCCATTGGTTGCCTAGTCGTCGTAGTTTGGAACGCTCTATTGTCGTAAGCAGACACTCTATCAGAACAGTGAATCAATATTAAAACTATTTATACCATATTGTATTATCGCCCGGTAGAGAACAACTTAAAAATACATTTTTATCACACGTATTGGCAAACATTCTTCAACGTGTTACTCATCGGGTTGTTTGAAAGTGTTGAAAACTTGCTTTCCTTGCCACCTACTTCCAGCCAGCTCTACAGGGACTGGCTGATTCAGCTGCTGCGATGCGTTAAGTTAAAAATGGATATTTTTATGCAAAGACGTGAGTCATTCAAAGACCAACCGTTTGAGAACAACAGTCAGGGAAAAATGTCCTGAAAAGAATGAGAACACGAATCAGGTGTTCTTGGTCACTGTTATACGCGGAGTGTTCAAGTCAAACCGGGACATGTGATTTATTTATTTATTTTATTTGGTGAATGAGGGGGTAAAAAACGATTGTTCATGAACAGGACAGCGATGAGACCCGTAGCCGCAGTAAAACATTAGCTTTAAACATGGCTGTATGATGTATGAATGACGAGCCCAGCGTTCAGCGTTTACATACAAGCACAGACAAGCTTAGGACCTATTTCATTCATTTTGTTGATTATTTATGAGGAGCATTATTTTATATGAATATTTGTCTATCGGAATATGCTACCCCTAAATTCTGAAATAAATATATGTTAGAACAAAGCATCAAAACATGCTCCACTTCCTGGTATAGTCCATTTCCCTCTTTAGCATGTAACAGTTTTCGATAGGGTGGTGCGAATATTTTAGGATTATTTCTTTTTGACAAGGACAGCATTATCTGGGAGAACACTAACCGAGGCGGCTCGGAAGCCACATCTGTGGTTTTCCGTGAATATTCAGCGAGTGGAATGCCTGATCCTTGGAAATCGATGGATATCTCGTTGCCAACTTGTGGAAGAGACGCATCTGTCTGTGCGGACTGTACACACAATCATTCAACACCACTTGCACCATTTCAGGAACTCGGCTGAGAACCATTGCCACCGTACTGTTCTTATACTTGTACTAACGTCAATCAGTTAGAAAATGAGGTTATTGGTATTTTAATCATCACTATTTCAGAAACGTCATTGGTAACGGTTTGATCATACACCGTGTCTGTGACAATGCAACACCACATGATGGTTTCGCAGGGAGAGTCCCCCGACTAACCCCAACAATAGGAGTGTATATAATAGGAAACTTATTATGATGTAATACCTGGTTGAGTTTGCCATCTGCTTGACTGAATCTTCTAGCTGGCCAAACTTTTGGTTCTAAAGACCAACAAGTCTTTAAGTCGTCCTTAATATACCACTTTTTTCGTTCACAGTCCAACAGCCCAAAGAAGAAACCTCTCCCAGAAGTGAAGTTTACCGTAGGCGATGTGGTGTGGGCCAAGTTCAATCGTAGGCCTTGGTGGCCCTGTCGCATCTCCATAGACCCCCAGAGTGAGTGTCACACCAGGATGAAAGGTTAGTGATTATACTGATTATTCGTATTCATCCTAAACTTTCCATGCTCCGAGCTCCAAGTGTGATATTATGGACGACAATGCCTGCATCAGCATGATGAGCTGAATTCATACACATGATTGTTTCACAATGTCGAGGTTTAAATTAACCTGATGTGAAATTTCAATCTGGTTATGATGTCTTGTTTTAGAGCCCAACAACAGGATGTGTCGAATGTATTTCGTCAGGACGTTTGGGGAGATCGTGGACCAAGCATGGGTTCCTGGCAAAGCCACGTTCGCTTTTGAAGGAGGGCAGCAGTTTGAGAAACTTCCCGTGCTCAGGCGAAGAGGCAGACAAAAAGACATGGGTTACAAATACACGGTAATGCCTGGAGTTACCTTTGTGTTCTTCTTCTATGTTATTAAACTTTCTTTTAAAGTATGTAAAAAAATATGTCTCTATTTGTGATGCAAATATAATGTAATGCTTTATTATTTCCCGTCGCGTGATTATCATTATATTTTGCCTTTACTGCAGGTTCCAAAGCGCTTAATGCCCTTGTGGAAAGCCAGCGTTCAGGAGGCAGAGGCAGCTCTGCCAGAGTATCTCAGGAGCAAACTACACCTTCCCTCAGTCAGAGAAGTACACTCTCCTGTTACGGACGACAGGACATCTACCCCTCCGACCTTCTCCGAACTCCCCCCGTCCTCACAGAGCCCGAGTTTCTCCAACGGGCACGATCTTCCCGTCATCGTTTCACCCAAAACGAAGGCGGGAAGTAAAAAGAAATCACCTGCTAAAAGGAAAAACAGCTCACTGCTGAAAAGCCCTGTTGAATTCAAAGACGAACTGTTCTCCAAGCTGATGTCAGGCCACACACTGGACATTTCTAGACCACCTGCTGCTTTAAACGATCTGGCGTCTGACTCCAGGGACTGCCCTTACTCGGATATCGATTCAATTCCCCGGATACTGTGCCCGAAACGCTCAGAAGAGCGACTCAAAGGGGAGTCGGATAAAGAACTTTGTGCTGAACCAAAGGCAGAACGCGCGAGTAAAAAAACGAAAAAGGTCCGAAAGACGGAGAAAGAAACGGTGTCACACAAGCCAAACAACAAGTCAGCAATCAAAAATAAAAAGTACACCACTTCGAATGGCAGGACATTAGATAGCACTTCCCTGGGATTATCAGACGGAACGTTTGAGATGCACTCTCACAACTTGCCGGCGAGTTGCGACCTCATGACCCGAGCCCTCGCAAACTACGAGGAAGAAAAGGATGATCTTGACTCGAGCCATGAATCCCGATCATCTTCTCCGGCTCTATCTGATGAGCATGATTTGTTTTCTCCCGCTCTGGATGTATCAGAGAGCACAGAACATCAATGGCAAGTGAAAACGGAACCCATCGCCGATCCGGCACAACCGATGTCTCAGCGATACGCAGGATCCTCAAACCCGACTTTGCTCAAGTTAACAAGAATCCGGTCCAGCAAGGAGCCGTCTCAGAACGGGTCTCAACTCAAAACTAAATTCCCCTCCGTCAGGCCTTTGGATTCACCGGTCGCTGATTTAAAAATCAAGAAAGAATCAAGCATTTCATTTTCCTCCTCCTCCTCCTCCTCTTCCTCCTCTGTGTCATCCCCGTCACCTTCACCCTTGGAGACTTTCCGGGAGCGTAAAGACGTCTCTTTACATTCTCTTGTGAAAGACGAGTCTAGTTTGGACGATCAAAACGCCAAGTACAAGTTCACCACCTACCTTATGATGTTGAAGGACTTGCACGACACCCGTGAGAAGGAGGGAAGGCCACTGACGCTGCCTCCCACCTCTCCTTCTGCCCTTATCAAGCAAGAACCCTCGCTCCTCCCCACACAACCCCAACCTGAACCCACAACTCCTAACATGGTTCACAAGAATGGTGGTCAGCCTCTTGGGGTCCAGAATGGACCACAGGGGAAAACCACGAGCAGCCAGAAGCCAAACAAATCTAAACCTAAATCCACAGGAAAAAACGAGGCTCATAAACAAGACGGTGGAAACAGTTTGCTTCCTCTGGTTACAGACCTGAAGAAACAGAACGCGCTAGATTTGGTTGACGTGCGAGCAGCTCCAACGGAGAAACTCGCAAAGTCCCGGTCAGATTGTGGACTTGATAAAAGTGGGAAGGTGGTGGCGCCAAAAAAGCGCTGGCAGACGTTTGATCCTCAGATTGGGGACAGGGCCAAGCCAAAGAGCGATCAGGGAAGCGTGCTTGAGCAGGACAGGGTCATGCCTCCTGGCAGGCTCAATGGAGTATTTGAGGAGAGCCACCAAAGCCCTCAGGTCAATGCTGTGGAGAGGACGGATAACTCTGGTAAGTAAAAATTAGCATTTCTTAAAAAAAAAAAACAGAAAAAAAAGTAGCATAAGTTAGGGTCTTGTAGTAGGAACGATGTCATTGTCACCGCTGTCCTACGATTCTCAGATCTGGGACGTGATGCTTGAACCTTTACCCAACCTTTGCTTAGGTAAATGTTCTGGATCATGTGGAGATGGTACACTTGTTAATTATTACCTGTATGGATATGAATAGATTATCAAGAATGAACAGATAAACAAATAAAGAGATGAATAAAGGGGCCCCTTATTAAGATTAGAGGTACATCTTGTATGATGCAAGTTTTCCTTTCCTGCATTAAAGGTCCTCAGAGCTCCTTCAAACTGTGGGAGTGTTAATTCCCCAGCTGAAATACCCCGCGTCTTCCGAACACGTCTTTTCATTGTCCGTGTGAATGAGCCACTGCAGAGCCACGACCCCTTATAAGAGAACAGAGCTGAGTGGAGTTGAGTAACAAGCTGGGGGAGGGGTATCTTCTTATATGAGGTCACATTATGGGGGAGGGGTCCAATTAGCTTGTTTAAACCAATAAAAAAGCAGGGAATGTTTTCGCTTGTTTGAACATGCACACTGGAAAACCATTTGAAAGTCCCTTTAAGATATAAAGCAGGACAAAAATTTTCATCGTTCGATACATTTACAACGTTTGGTAATTTCCTTTCTTAGTAACTACCTGGTCTGGCTATTTTTTACGTTTTTTTGTTAAAACAAACATTCTTGCACTTTTTATGAACTGGAGTGATGTAGTTGAGGTTGAGGAACTTGCAGAGCCAGAGTTCACACAGCACGCTGACAGTGTTAATATTTCTACATCCGGGGTTTTTACTGTGCTTTTTTGGGGGGTCTTAGTGGTTGTGGGATTTCAAGTCAACTTTTATTTAGTTGAAAAGTAAACACAGAACTCATTTGAGGTTTAAGCCATGCCTGATGTTCACCACTACAGATGGAGATATTTTCTAGCATGAAACAGTTCCAGATACGGGTAGAGACAGTGTTATTGTATTATGTCCCAGTATCTTATTGGGATAGTTCGAAGTTTTTCTGATAAGCCTGTCTTCTATCTACATTGAGGTGGATATAAGTACTTCACCGTAGTACTTATTGGTCATTTGGCGAGTACAATGCAAGTATTCATAGACTCATGTGAAGCTTCTGCAGTCACAGTGAGCTAAATCGAGTTTCAAAGTTACGGTGTATTTAGTACAAACTTAACTACCAGTTTGATTTCTGCTTGGTTGAAATGAAAAGCAGCGTCCACACGAGCCCTTCCCGGAGAAGATATGACACCTCCGCTTTGGTCTGTATGGTGTCATGCAGTCATCTTTTTTTTCTTACAGCTATATGAGGATGAGTCAAAAATTCTCCACACTATTCTCCTCACTGCTTTTCAGTACCATTTGTCAGTACAAGCTTTCGTATTCCCTCATTAAAAGAAAAAAGTTTTACGTCTGAGCTGCGAGTCACGAATGCACCGCTGTCTTCACTTCTTCGTCAGAAGTGGATCTTCGTCCTCGTAGGGCTGCTTTAAGGGAACCAAAGAGGTGAAAGTTCGACGGAGTGAGATCAGGACTATAGTGGAGATGCTTTTACACCTCAACATGAAGTTTTTGCAGAGTGTCGACAGTGTGGGCAGAAGTATGCGGACGTGCATCATCACGTGAGATCACGACGTCCTCGGATATCAGTCCATCGCGTTTAATCCGCAGTTTAGTCTTCAGCTCTTCAATAAGCGTCTCACTGTAACGAGCACTGATGATTGTCGAAACTTTTTCCTGAT
Organism: Clarias platycephalus; assembly: GCA_030068275.1. NCBI lineage: Eukaryota > Metazoa > Chordata > Actinopteri > Siluriformes > Clariidae > Clarias > Clarias platycephalus. The sequence continues at coordinate 5,718,669 of JAQQZT010000012.1, read as the reverse complement.
AATGTTCCAATACTTCTGGCTCTCGAGATGAGAATCACAGAAAACTGTAAGCGTTGAGGAATTTTCACGCTGATGGCCGACTTTTGAACTTTTTCTCGATTAGTGATCTAGGGTGTTTCCGTTCCGTTTACTCTCAGGCTCGTAGCGATGAATCCGTGTCTCGTCACCAGTAATGATTCTCTTTGAGAAACTTTCACCTTCCTGAGAGTATCGCTACAAATTGTGTTTGCAGAAATCCAAACGCTTCTGTTTACGCTCTTCTGTGAGTTGTTTCGGCACCAGGTACACCATCAGACCACGGAAAAAGACCAATCACTGCACGCTGATTTTCTTTTTTTTCAAATCACAAGTAGCGCATTCATTTTTGTTCTCACTGTCGTTACAAATAAACCGATGTTCACACCTGCACAGCAGTGACTGGGGGAGACAGTAGCCTTGATCGGAAAGCACTGATAAGTGCGGCTAACACAAGTTTTAATATAACCACATCACTTTTGACCCTCATATGTGACCCTGTCTGTGAAAGCTCAGCTAACGTCATTTTTTTTGTATGACTCACCGCTTTCAATGCAGAATATTTTAATGTAGAAAATAACGATTTGCCAAAAAAATGCTTCATCTGGGTTTTCACTGACAGAGTCGCATACAATGGTTTCTAAAATTCTTTAGGTTTGTCGAAATATTCGGCGAATATATATTTTTTGTTATTGTAGTCCTGCATTCAAGTGCGTGTATTTGTATACAACAAATTTGAATGCTGATTACGTCATTGCATTGTCACTCCTTCAAATGCATTATTCTTCCTCCTGAAAGCGAAGGGTGTAGCAATCAGTTTCAAAGCAGTGGAAAACAATTTCACACTTTTTTCACGTTTGTAGGATGTAGTCTTGCTGGATCTTTTCTTTTTTTTTTTTTTGTAAAAATTTAAATGTACGGCCGGGCAGAAATGTAAAGAGAAATAGAGAAAGTGAAAGTAAGAGTGTAAATTAGGACAGGTGGACTCATCCACCGAATGCAAATTTTAATGGTTTCTTTTTCCTAACAAAACTAATATCGAGAATATTAAGTAGGGCTGCATGTAACGATTCAATTTTATCAATTAATCTATGAAAAGAAAAAAAAAATATATATATAAAATATATATAAAATATGTATAATATATATATTAGGGCTGTAGCTATCGAATATTTTAGTAATCGAGTATTCTGCCAAAAATTTTATCGATTAATCGAGTAATCTGATAAAATGTACTTTTGCTTAATTAAACAGCAATGTAAAATATATAAGAGAAACAAAGATCATATAAGAGAAAGAAAGGAATACCTTATACCCCTATCTCACCTAGGCGGTTTGACTCGCGATGAGATGCGGTGTTAGGCGCCGTGAGCTGCTGCGATTGCTCGTCAATGTTCCGCTGACGTTCCGCTAAGTTCTGCAAGGTCCGCAAGCTACCGCGAGGACTGCCAAAAATTTTTTACGTTTAAACATGTTTTTAAGGCGGAAAGATGGAAACGTAATCGCGGCGCCAAAACTTGCGGTGAATCATGCTGAACCGTACTTCCGGCCACCGCGCGAAACCGCGTAGATGGGGTAGGGGTATTAAAGTTGACTGAGATGAAGTAAGTGCATTACAGTGCCATACATTCTTATTTTAAAGTGCCCCTATTATGGGTTTTCATGATGAATATGAAAATGATCTTTCATGCAGTGTGTCATGTAGCTGTATGTGAACATAAACTATCTGCAAAGTTGTGACGCCGACAGTGCAC
>JAQQZT010000012.1:5685372-5697915 GCA_030068275.1 Clarias platycephalus | reverse complement strand
TCAACTGCAAGATGCTATCCTATCAATATGGGCCAACATTTCTAAAGAATGCTTTCAGCACCATGTTGAATCAATGCAACGTAGAATTAAGGCAGTTCTGAAGGCTGAAGGGGGTCAAACACGGTATTAGTATGGTGTTCCTAATAATCCTTTAGGTGAGTGTATGTTGTTCGCCTGAGGTTGTATTTGTCTAATACTGAGATTCGCTACGATCAGATTATTTTTATTGTCATTACAGGTGAGGGGGTTAAAAGAGGGGGCAATAACTTTACACATGCATCTACTTGCACTGGTTCACTGTGGGGTACATGAACAGACTCTCCATAGGTCCCAAATGCAGGAATATACAGTACATTGGTTGATTTAATGGAAATATAAAGCATCGTGTTCTTGATCATGGCCAAAGTCTGTTGATCTGAATTTTAGAGTTTACTGGAGATTTGTGGAAAAAATCTTCCATCTGGTTAGTTCACAAGTCAGATGTGTTTATACACGTACTCTTCCTCACTTTGGTTTCCTTCAGGTGAACCGACCGGTAGGAAAGGTGCAGATCGTGACCGCGGACCTGTCGGAGATCCCGCGCTGTAACTGCAAGGCGACGGACGAGAACCCGTGCGGCATGGACTCGGAGTGTATCAACCGCATGCTGATGTACGAGTGTAACCCGCAGGTGTGCGCGGCAGGACAGAGGTGCCAGAACCAGTGCTTCACCAAACGCGAGTACACGACAGTGGAGATCTTCAGGACACTATCACGTGGCTGGGGGCTCCGTAGCATCAACGACATCAAGAAGGTCAGAGGGCGTTGTGTACTTTTGTGCTTTTAATGCCTGGTTTTTTATTGATTTAGTGGATTTCATTAAAACTGGGATAACCAGATGACTTCTTCAATTATTGCGATTTATACTACATCTGATTGTCTGGCAGTTTGTTTCCTTAAATTGGGATGTAGATCCAATTTAACGCAATGGGAAACGGAGTTAAAATGGGAAAACGTGCATTTACATTCCTAGCCGCGTTCCTGTCAAGAAGAACGTAATATTGACGTAGTGAGGCGTGGACCTACCATGATGATAACACAAGGTCATTGTGAGAACTCCATTGGCATAGAACGTCAAAGAAGTCAATAAGAGATGTTAGTCATTAAGTTCGTCCTGCCTCTTGCTCCGACCACGTCCTCACTTCAAGGGGGACAGTACTTCGTCCTCACAGGCTTATTCTGCTTTCCCGACAAGTTGTATAAGTTCTTACTGACGAGGAATCTTCTCCTTTCAGGGTGCGTTTGTGAGCGAGTACGTGGGCGAGGTGATCGACGAGGAGGAGTGTCGCGCCAGGATCAGACACGCACAGGAGAACGACATCTGCAACTTCTACATGCTCACGCTGGATAAGGCGAGTCTTCAGAACACACAAAACACTGTCTCGTTCAGTCTTCTATATGTCCTCCTTCCACTTTTATATTACTTTGTCCTTTTCCCTAACGTGAGCTGTGATTTTTTTAAAATTTTTTAGGACCGCATCATTGACGCAGGGCCGAAGGGAAACCAGGCACGCTTCATGAACCACTGCTGCCAGCCCAACTGTGAGACTCAAAAATGGACCGTCAACGGGGACACGCGAGTCGGCCTCTTCGCTCTTGTGGACATTCCTACAGGTGAGAAAGACATTTTTTGTATTATTTTATCTGAAGTGTAATTCATAGAGATGAATTTTTAAAAATAATATAAGTGCAATACAAATCGAACCGGCACCGAGGTATTGTGATCATATCGGGACGTCCCTGGTGATTCCCATCTCTAGTGATTCACTATATGAAGAGATTGATCTGTGCAGATCTACTGACTTCCACACAATTTGTTTAATGATGAAGTTTGCTAGAACTTCAAATATGCAGGAATATTTTCCACCCAGAATTACAACTGCGCAGGTGTTTTGAACGCTGCAATATCTATGCTGAGCCCATCCCCCTTTTGGCCAGCGCACTCGTCACTCTTCTAGACTCTTAAACATGATTTCTCTTAATGAAACTGAAGAATGATTTGAGTTCATTATTTTTTTTATTCCTGCTTAGTTTAATGGTCTCATTCGACTGTTCTGCAGGTGTGGAGCTCACCTTCAACTATAACCTGGAGTGTCTGGGTAACGGCAAGACGGTGTGTAAATGCGGAGCGCCAAACTGCAGCGGCTTCCTGGGTGTACGACCGAAGGTACAATGTGGTTATTAATCAGCGGTTACTGATCAATACTTTACTGTCCCCCTGTTTCCACATCATCACATCACATAAACAGCATGTTTAATGACTGCCTTACTTTTCTGAAGAAACTAGGCTGAGTTATGGGGCTTTCACAACTATTGGTAGGCTCATCGATTCCAAATCCATACCTGCAGTTTGTTTGCTATTTACTTCAGTTTGATTTCACAATTAAAGGTTTATCCTGTTGTATATGTTTTAATGTTGGGAATTTACCTTGGTCAGGTCTCCAGTGTAGAAGTTGTAAAAATTACTGGTTTCTTTTACTGGGACTTCCTGGTAAAATATATATTTTTTAAATTGACAAAACCACAGAATATAATTCTGAGATTGTGAATCTGAATCCCGTGAGGCCACAGACGTCTGTGGCTGGGAGTCCAGGGAGTAAAGTTGGCCGTGCTACAAGTGGGGGAGGGGTGGCATACATGCTGTCATATCCACCACTGGCCAATCATGGACATCTGAGAGCTCACGCAGGCAGAAGTGGACGGATAGCACTTTCCTCCAAGTGTGTTACGCCGCCCCTAAGTATTTTGTGAGCAGCGCAGTATGAAAGCATGTGCTTTAGTGGCTTTACATGCCTTGGAGGAAGCATGTGATAGCTGTCGCTCTCACTGGGGATAGGGGACGACTGTAACAGAAAATCATAGGGGGAGGGGGTGGGGGACTTTAAGAAATATAAGAAAGAATCACGATTCGTTCCACAACCCAAAAACAGCTCGATTCTGCGTGTGCAGTTTCTCCCCTGCTCGCTCAACGTGTCCGCGCACGCGCGACTTCTCGATTCTGTCTGTGCGTGCTCGACTCTGCCTGTACGCTCACTCAACATTGTCCAGCGTTACAACACTGTCACAAAATCAGCCAATCACAGACTTCCACACACTACTTCTGATTGGCTGTTTGTCCTCCAATCAAGTGGCACTACTATCGACCGCTTAAAGGAAGCGTTGTAAATAAAGTTGGATAGGTAAAGCGAGCGAGTTGAATTTTTATACGACGTGTCTTTGGTGAGTATTTAATTACTTATTTATGTATTTTATTGAATTAAGTATTAGAAATACCTGTTTCGTTTATTGGAAGCGTGAAACAATGTGACAACATAAAAATATAATAAACGAACTTAATTCAATAAAATAAATAAATAAGTAATTAAATACTTTGTGATCACGTGATGCTCTGCGTCAGAACAAGAAGCGCGTGCCACATGATGCTCGATGATATTTGGTACTCGTATATCAAGACTCGCTTGTATATCAAGTCGAAGTTTAGTTAAATTTTTTGTACGCTCGCAAATCGGGTTTTTTTTTTTTTTGTATGCTCGCAAACCGGGTTACTTGCAGTTAGATTTTCCACTAAAAATCTAACTGCAAGTAACCTTGTAGAACACTAAAAACATTGTTGTGTAAAATGTTTTGTGTATTGTATCTGGAGGGATTATGAATCGCAATTCTTTTGTGTGCCAATTCATGTACCACCACATTGACCACAAGCTTCTGAATGGCGCAACGGAAATGCATTTTAACGCGCGTTACATTATCAAACATCGCGAAGAAGCTGCGTGTGCTCGCGTTAGAAGCATCCGTCACCCTGCAGCCACTCGACATGTGCTCAAAACTTTATGAGATGATAAAACATCAATGTTTCTTTACAGTCTTACAGGAGGCGCACTCTGAACTATTCCCGCACTGGATGAATTATTTGTTAAGTTTGTTTGGAAATAATAATTTTGGCGGGTGACAAGAGATGCTGTACATGCAGCCTAGTAAAAAGTGAGAAAACGAATGGTATAAGTAACGGGCCATTTAATTACTCATGTTCAATCTATCTGTGAGGTTGTTGAATAGAGCTAAGTGTTCTGGCAACTTCTTTTATTATTTGAAAGATTCAAGGTTTTTAAATTTTAACAAAATCAGAAGAAAAGTAATATATAATTGGGATATATTTATAAAATCGTGATACTTACAGAATCGCAATTTAAATCGAATCGCGCATAGATATGGTGTTAATATCGTATCAGATGGTGATTAGTGATTCCCACCCCTAATTTTCTTTTTTAAGACCAAATGTCAGCATTTCCGTAGCACCTTTGCCTTTATATATATATATATATATATATATATATATATATATATATATAGTTCAGTTTAACAGCTTGCGTGTACAGAAACAAACAAAAAAACTCTATGGAAACGTGGGTCGTTTGGTTTCACTTCCTCTCATTCTTGCTGCAGTTTAACTTAAACCAGAGTTCACTTGGTAGGGAACAGAGACAATCGCTTCTCAGACCAGTTGTTTTGGTCCAGACTGAATGCTGTTGCTGTGTTTTTGCCACACAGAGGGGGGGGGAAATGCTCTGAAGTACTGTTACAAGTGTACGTGTGCTGCCGTTACAGAACCAGCCTCCATCAGAGGACAAGGTTCGGAAAGGGAAGAAGAAAATGTCTGCAAAGAGGAAGAGCCAGCTGCAGGCGGTGAAGGAGCGCGAGGACGAATGTTTCTACTGTGGAGACGGTGGGCAAATCATCTCCTGTAAGAAGCCCGGCTGCCCCAAAGTGTACCACGCCGACTGTCTGAACCTGTCTAAGAGACCCGCAGGTGAGAACAGAGATCTGGTTATTGTTTTTTGTGTGTGTGTGTGTGCAGTGTTTAAGACATAAAATGTTTGATTCTGTGTGGCGGTATGCTCGCATCCGAGATTCTAACCCTATGTGTGTGTGTGTTTGCGCGCTGTTAGGTCGCTGGGAATGCCCGTGGCACCAGTGTAACGAGTGCGGCAAGGAGGCGGCTTCGTTCTGCGAAATGTGCCCCAGCTCGTACTGCCAGCAGCATTGTGACGGCATGCTCTTCATCTCCAAGCTGGACGGCAAGCTCTCGTGCAGCGAGCACGACCCCTGTGGCCCCGACCCCCTGGAACCCGGGGAGATTCGAGAGTACATGCCAGGAATGCCTGTCTTGTCACCACCACCGAATGCACCCAAGTGCAGGGTAACCCCGCCCACCACCGAGGTCTACATCCCTCCCTCTTCCAGGAAAGCGCTCCACGGAAACCGGCGCGTGCCCTTCGAGGATGACGTAGTGGTGGAGGAAGACCTGCTCCCTACCTCTTCTCCATCTAAGGGGGTGAAAGTCGACGTCATGGCCGAGGTAGAGGACGGAGAAGTGGTGGAAGGGCTGATCGGAGGCGAGGAGGTGGGAATGGAGGTCATAGAGGAAGAAGATGAAGACGAAGAAGAAGATGAGGAGGGAGAGATGGACTACGACACATTTGAAGACGAGGACAACGAAGAGTGGGACGATGACGACTGGTATAGCAGGAGTTGCGTGGAGGAAGACTTTGACGCCGAAGGTTTAGAGGACGAGTCGTATAGGGGGAAGTGAGCAATTTGCGTTTACTTTCCATCCATCCATTTATCCATCTGTATATCAGTCACATGGTCGGTCACTAGATGGCCCCGGCCACTGGGCGGCAAAGTGCCGTTTCGATGTTAGTTACACTTTGTAGCCTGTAGGAACGAAGCAGGGAAACTGATCTCAGATCAGCGCTCCGAGATCAGCTAACGCGCACTCGGTGGGATGCAAAGCAACTCTTTTTGACTCTAAGAGACGTGGGCAAAGTGCTGAGATTGAGTAAGCAGTCAGCTTGCCTTCCTTACCCAAGTCCTTTGACAAAGGGGACTGGCAAAATAAAGTGGTGCTGTGGACCTTTTGGCTGTCCAGTCAGAAGTCCTGGGTGTAAAGTTACTGTCTGGTGCTTCTTTGTGGTTCTTTTTTTTTGTTTGTTTTTGTTTTGTTTTGTTTCGTTTTCGTCACCTCCACCTACTGTTTACATTTTTATCCTTGGCAAACCATGAACAGGAAGACATCTGGTAAGCTCAAAGTGGGGCAGCAACACTCGTCAAGACGACACCATGTCTTAAAGAACACGTAAAGAAATGGACTCTTAAATGGAAAACACTGGTTCTGGTTCTGACTACATAGATTGGTGTTTAGTTACCTATATATTTTTTACATTTGCAAAGCTGTCTCAGTTCTTCTTTGGAGAAAAAACAAGTGAGCCTTGGCCTAGATGTGGATATTTAAGGTTACCAGTAGCTACCAGGACATGTTTAGATCCAGGAAAGTAATATTAGTGATAAACAAATAGTGGAAGTTATCGCGTGAGAGATTTGATCAGAATTCGAGTCTGATAGTCGACTATTATTTCTTTCCTGTAACCGTACCACTCACCAGCCTGTGCTAAATTATACACTGGTCACACATAATATATATATATTTAGAGTCTACAAGACCTCGAATCGTGTTTGGCAATAAGACATTAGGAGTAGATCCTTCAGGTCCACTTAAGTTCCTCTAAGGTCACTTTGGTCAGCCACAACATTTGAGTAAGTGTCAAAGTAATATCCACGGACCCAAGCTTTCCCAGAATCACATGATGTAAAAGACCAGGCCATGTTTTTCCATTGCTCCATGGTGCAATTCTGATGCTCTCATGCCCACTGTAGGCACTGTTATTGATAGACAGGTGTCAGCATGGGCTGTGCAACAGTAGCTACAGGAGCTCTTATGTGGAATCAAAGGAGATTGGCCAGCTGTTGCTCCTCATGTACATCACCAAGCCTTGGGAATCCACGATCTTGTCATCGTTTCACCGAATGTCCTTCCTTGTGCCAGGTTTTGTAGGTACAAACCACTGCATACCGGGAACCAACCAATCAAGATTCTCACGCTTGGTAATTTTTCCCTTTTCCAAGTTCAAAAGCTGATTGTTCACTTGCTTCCTCGAATAAATCCCATTCCCTGACAGGTGCCATAATCATTACCGTGATGAATTTTACCCATTGATGATATCAATGTTATGTCTGATCAGTGTAATTCCAGTCACATCGGCGAATTTCTAACAAGACCCCCTGAACTCGCCGACGCACTTTCGGATATTATTGACTGATTTCAGATGAATCAATTGGCTTGACCTTGTATCTCGTTCAGAATTTAATGAAATTTTAATGAATTTAAACGAAATGCTGTATGTAACAGTATAGAAACAAAGCAGAATGAAAAAGAATCAAGGGTACTCAATGATTTTCAGTGACATTTTACCCAGCCACCTATTTTTTTGTTTGTTTTTACGAGCTTGAGTTGAGAGTTGCTAAAGCCCTGGCTTGTGTGGTGGAGACGACAGCAAACCCGAAATGACCAGTTTTATATTTTCAAGGTTTATTATGACATTCCAGGCATTGGGTACGACCTCTGTGCAGACACACTGCGAGAGGCACGTTTCTGTTCGTTCGCGTCTACACCTTTATCTAAGCTATTACTAACCCGCTGTCGCCAAAACCAACCTCGCATGCCTCGGCTCGTGAAAGCAGACCAAACATATACTGTACTGCTCTCCGATTCTACAACTCTCTTATTTCCATATCATATTCAATGAGTTAAATGGTGATACTGTAATGGTAAACTCATGACCAGGTATAATCAGAGATCCTGTGAGGGGAAAAAAAAAACATTTCAAGAAATATTCTCCAAAACTATTTTTTTCAGAGGATTTTAATGGTTTTGAAAAAAAATTAAGAAGATCTGTATAGTCAAACACAGGAAGACGTTAACGCGCAAGTATTTTTAAGACACTGTAAAACCTATGAGGTGTTTTTTTTTTTTTTTTCTTCTGCAGGGTAGGCTTTTTTCAAATCATCATAGAATTGTCTTTTCCTATACAGTCCTATACTTTGAAAGATTTTTTTGACAGACAAAAAATTTGTATCGAGAAACAAATCCCAGCTGGCTCACGTTAATTCTTTCCTCACTTCGTTGTTTGACAAAAAAAATCTAATAAAAAATATTTTCCATTGCGCTGAATGTCTGTCCAGACGTCTGTAACCAGCCTCAGCCCTATCGTGAGGTAAAATATGGACTAGGCAGTGATTTATCACTATCGCTATCAGTGTGCGTTTAATACAGAGTAGTGAGGTTTTTTAATTAAAATTTTTTTTGAAAGGAAATACTTCCGAAATCTGAGATGCAGACTGCCAACACAGTGAAATCTAGCGGGAAAGTTCGACCTGTGGATTTCCAACATTAGAACATTAGCGATAGCCTTGTCAGGTATTTTGATAACCCGGCGTAGGAATGCGCGCACTAGACGATATCAGATTTGTGCCTTTTTAATTTTTAGCTTAGAAGGTGTACCTCAAGGGTCCTTGTGGAGAAACTGAATCTTTTCTTGCTTGTTTTTTTTTCCTTTTTTCTTTCTTTGCCAAATGTTGAATAATTTTTAAAAATGTGGTTTGTATATTGGATACATGAGGTATTTTCCTAAATTCAATCCGACGTAATGAAAATACGGAAAATGCTAAAAGGTTTGATCTGGACATCTGAGTAAAGACTGAAGACTGCTGTTCCAAATGAAGGACACTCATTTTTAGTATTGTTTAAACAATGTGTTGGCCTTACAATCATTCTCTTTTGATATCCACTGAATGTTAAAGTTCCTGCCCCACATGTTTTTTTTTTTCTTTTTCTCTCGTTCTTTTTCGTTGTAAACTTTACAACAGTCGTCTCTCTTGTCAAAAGAAGCATGCTTTGTTTTTCCTTTAGTCTCTTCATATTTATGGACTTTGTAGAATCAGTTCTCACTGTCTTACACTTTTGTTGTACATTTCTGTGTGTGTGAATGTGAGTGTATATGCGTGTGCGTGTGTGTGTGTGTGTGTGTGAGTGTATGCGCGTGTGTGTTTTTGTACGGCGTGTTAGTTGCCGAATCCGAGTGTGCTTTGGTGCTGCAAGGACGAGACGAAACACACACCGGTTTGGTCTGGGGAAAGTGGGGCAAAGTTGTCGCTGCCATGTTAGAACCCTCTTCAATTGTACTGTACTCCTTTGTGTATATGAAAAAATGTTATAAGTAAAGTTTTACAGTAGAGACGAGTGTTTCTGTCAGTTGAAATGTTCTTTTTTTCTATTTGATTTTAAGAAAACACTGTTGTTTCCCTTTGAAATGAGTATAGCATACTATATCCAAGGAAAACAAAAAAATTATGATTTTGTGATCCTGGTGGATGCGGAACCAGGCCTGGGAATGCCGGGTCTGAGGTGGGACACATACTGTAGGTTCACTTGGTAGAGGGGAGGAGTACCACATGGGGCAGCATATACACACTCATTCAGACTTCTGGACAAACTAGGGTAGACGTTCCACCTGCCTAGATTTTATTTGGATGGTGGGAACGCTGGATTATATATAATGCAGAAAAACTTTTAGAGAACTGTTGATTGAGCAAAATCAGTTGTTCACACAGTTTCTGCAATTCTGTTCATTTTTTCATAATGAAAGCAAAATGTTCCTATAAAATCAAAATATAAATTAGAGCAAATCCCGAAGAACAGGCAGAACGCGGTGCTAGCAAATCCAGTCTTTCTCATTATTAATTTGTATTCCTCCAAAGTACACTTCAAACAGGAAGGAAGCTGTTGAAGAAAAATCTCAGACATCGATCCCTTCCTGTGACTTGACTCTGTTTGGATGATTTCCGACGTCTAATCAGTTCATTATCAGGGTTTCTCCATGTCCACTGATCGTCTCTGAGATACGGCACTAATGAGAATCTCAGACAGATAAAGACACACAACCTGAAAAACATGAAACATCCACTACCTGGTGACAGGCTTAAAAATAACTAACGCACTATTGGAACTAAATAAAATGAAAAAAATTTAACGGCAAGGGTTAACTCAGTGGTGAAGGCGTGCTAACCGGAAGGTCCTAGGTTGCCACTGTTGGTCCCCTTGCACAAGGCCTTTAACCCTCAACTGCTCAGATGTACAATGAGATAAAACTTCAGTCATTCTGGATAAGTTGCTGTGCCAAATGCTGTAAATGTAAATAGTATAAAGGGTGCGGTTGGAGCGGTTAAGCTCAGAAATTTATGGCACACTTCATTAAATTTACAGAAAATTTATTTATTCCATTCTACAACAATCTGATTGCTGATTAATTGCTCTCGTTTCAGTAATGTTACGGTTTCAATAGTAACCACGAGGACTTGAACAGTCAGGTCCACGAGTATATTTACATGTATTTACCTCTGTGTACCAGCATAATGGATTTGAAATAACGGGATATTCAGGATATTTTTCTTTCAACTTTAATTCAAGATTCAATAAGAAATTTCTGTTTAGGAGATATAGCGTTTTTTTGACAACGTCCCTCCATTTCCACTTGTCTCGCAAGTAACTGGAGAACTGACTAATGAGCGCTTTGATGACCTATACTTAAGTTATTTCATGACATATGAAGGTGATGAAAAGTCCGGAGTAGGTTCCAAGTACTGAATTTGCATTTGGTAGCTTTTTATAGCAACTCTCAATATAGAGCACAAAGACAGGCTGATGTAAGTGAATGATGTAAGTCCTTAGACTGAAAAAAAAATTCAACAGCAACATTAGAGTAGCAAAAACAATAGACATGACCAAATCACCAATCTGGCTCATTCTTTAAAAGAACACCAAAAGGCCTTGAACGCTACTGAATACAGCTGAAGATGATGATGGGAAGATGCAGGACTCTTGTTGAAGAAAATCTCCTTCATAACATCTAAGCAGGCCAGTGATACTCTGAAGGATGTAGGTGTATAATTTCAAATGAGTGATGCCGCCATGAGTGTAAAAACAGACGGGTTATCCCAAGGTGGAAACCACTGGGAACACTCAAGAACACTAAAGCTTTGCCAGAAAGCATCTAAACGAGGGGAAAAAAAGGTTCTGGAACAAAATTGACTTATACTGGGATGATGGGAAAAGACGAACATGGATAGAAGTAACTGGATGAATTCAGATATAGTAAAATGCTGCATTATTGACAGCACAGTGCAGATGGATTTAATGATGGGTTTAAAGCATTTAATGATGTCTTGGGATTCAGTTGTTATGCTGTCACTGGCTGCAACATTTTTGCACTTAACTATTACAAATAATGTTTATAACGAGGATAGTTTGTCCAATTACTTTTAAGCTTGTGGAAATAAAGGGACTTTGTAAAGAATGGCTTTAAATCCTAAGTGGTTAATGCAGTATTTGTGTAAAACTCCTTGAATTAAAGATACTTTACACTTTATCACACTTTGATTACAAATTCCAGAATCTTGGCTGGGAGTTATTGCCACATCCCCCATACAGTCCTGCCCTTGCTCGAGCTATTTCCACATTTTTATATATCAAAAAAAAAAAAAAGGAACGAGAGAAAAGAGGGGGGGGGGGGGGGGGGGGGGGGTTGGTTGTCCAAATACTTATGAATCTTACTGTGTAGGGGAAGCTGACAATAATTGCTAGTCATAGTCCTGGCAGTAAACAGATTTTTAAAAGCAATTGTAAAATCATCCATGTACGTTCATTGTACATCCGGGCGTTCGAGTCAAACCAGGACTTTTGAATGTGCAGAAAAAAAAGAAGGCAGTTCTTCGAGAATAAAAATGCCGTTATTTCTTTATAATAATCCCCTGCTACACTAATGCACTCATCACATCATTTCACTACTGCTTGGATATCATCAAGGCGGGAAGTTTACTCAGTACGCCAGAGTCATGAGGCTGCCAGTCTGATGCACGTCGGAAACGCTGGCCTCTCAGGAACTCCTTTAATGGCCTAAACATGTGGATGTGAGCTTGGGGCGAGGTCAGGACTTTATGGGGGGACGTGGGGGTCCACTGCACCAGGAACTCGGCCCGGTGCCACATCTCCCGTACAGTCCTGATCTCCAAGTCATTTCCAAGTCTCCGAGCCATTTCCACATGTTTGAGCCATTGAAGGAGTTCCTGGGAGGCCAGTGTTTCAGGTGTGACGCATGGCTCCGGTGTACTGAGAAAACTTTCAACCTTGATGGTGTCCAAGCGTTAGTGAGACACTGGGATGAATGCATTAGTATAGCTGGGGATTATAGAGAGAAATAAAGGGAGTTTTTACTTTCATAACTGTGTTCTTTTATTCTGCACAATCAAAAGTCCCAGCTTGACTTGAACGGCCCTCGTATGTAATAGTGTATAAGTAAAATTACATTTATATGTTTTACATATAGGCATTTAAATCTATTTTAGAGCTGAAACGATTCCTCGAGTAATTCGATTACAAAAAATTATCGAGGCAAAATTCTTTTAATTATTTTTTTAAAAGCTTGCGTTATGTTTTTGCGCAATTATTTGTTGACAGCGCGCTTTTGACAAAGTCCGCTTCCGGATGCAAGCCGCCAGTAAACACCAACGAAGAAGAAGCGCTTACGTCACCCAAAAAGCGGAAGGAGACGC
>JAQQZT010000012.1:5670861-5685272 GCA_030068275.1 Clarias platycephalus | reverse complement strand
TTTTGTATAATTATTTATTTCAATGTGTGCCTTAGTTTTTTTGATACTTAAAGTCATTTGAAATACCTTTTTTTTTTGTTTTTGCATCTGAGAAAAGGCTTTAAAATAAGAATGTAATGCACTTAATTCATCTCAGTCAACTTTAAGCTATTCCATGTATTGTGAATAATGACAATGTTTATTTTGATAAAATGCTGTATGCATTCTAAAAATAAAAGAAAACACATTAATCTTTGTTTCTCTTATATATTTGACATTGCTGTTTAATTAAGCAAAAGTACATTTTATCCCATTACTCGATTAATCGATAAAACTTTTGTTAGAATACTCGATTACTAAAATATTCGATAGCTACAGCCCTAATCTATTTACTTTTGATAATAGGACTGGCAATTATCTGCAGCATAGTCAGGTTCATAAGTATTCGGACAAGGACTTGCTTGAATAAAAGCAATCAAATTATAGTACATGCATTATATGCAGTGCTCAGTCTAGCACTTGAATAAAAAAAAATGCTTGTGTAAAGAAAAAAAGAATTTAATTCCTAACGCACTGTTTTATTCATTAGAAGAACACCGGCTGTTTCTCCTCCTGCTCAGCAGAAGGCAGTCAGTGCAGTAAAAGCCCGGAAACATGTGGCTGACGCCCAAATTAATCTTTTTTCCCTACAGTAGCGCCCTGCGTCTGCGTCGAGACCTACGAGCACGCGCGCGCACTACCTAGTGCCTGAATTGTGCGATTTGCTTTGGATTGGGACGCAGCCTGAGTAGAAAAAGACCTTCCTGTTTCCAGGGGACGTCTGGTGGAGGAGTGCTGCTGCTACAACAACAGGCGAGTACAGGGTTTTTTTTTTGTTTGTGTTGATTTATTTTATTTTATTTTTACACGTTTATGGTGTAAATGAGTTAGGAATGGTTGTTTCGTTTTTACAGAAATCTCCCACACCCGGTGTCAGCGTGTAATGTTTAATAACAAGCCTGTTTCCCCCCCACCTTAAGTCCTTTAACTAGCGAGTTGCTGTTTGTCCTGATTAGCATGCTAGCTAGCACAGCTCACTGCTCCCCTCTCACTGTGGGTGTTTAGCTCTCTTTGTTTATATTTGTTTATTTTTTTTTCTTCTAATTATAGTCTTAGAATTTGAAAATGATTTATTATTAAACAAACCAGATTTTTGTTTCTTCTCTATGGTTATAGAAAGAAGAAAAATTTGGTGCTAATGGTTGGTGACTGGCTAATCTGCTAAGCTGGCCTGTGTTTATTATTTATTAAATTCAGTGTGTGTGTGTGTGTGTGTGAGTGAGAGAGAACAGCTGTTCAACTTCCAACCTAGGACTGGCAAACAATAAATAAATCTATAAAAGGTTTATCTTGCTGTAATTAAAATAAATAGGGTTTAAGTAGGTTAGAATTAAAAAATAAATAAATGAATTAACCTAATTAAGGCAAGTGAGAATAGCTTGATATAATAATTAATAAACAAATGCTATATATAGTAAGTATACTGACTGATATATTTATTATATATATAGCATTTTTTTAATGAAAACAAAAAAAAGGCTGTATATTTAATGTTTGTGCTGTCAAAAAACATTCAAGGAGCGTTCGAGTCAAACCGGGACTTGTGCTTGTACGATGTTAAAACTCTCTCCATTTCTCTTTATAATTCCCTGCACTTTAACGTTGTGCTTGGATACCATCAAGGTAGAGAGTTTTTTCTCGAATCCTGTCTGAAACCCCGGCCTCCCAGGAACTCAGGAAATGACTTGGAGCGAGATCAGGACTGTATATGTCAAGAACTACCAGTTAAATTTTTTTTTCTCTCCCCTTTATACCGCTCCATCTTACTAATTTGATTACATTGTCAAAGTCGTCATCAGGTTGTGTGTTTGTGTTGTGTTGTAGGTGCCATGGAGCAGTGTGCGTGTGTGGAGCGCGAGCTGGAGAAGGTCCTGCACAGGTTCATGACCTACGGACACCAGTCGGAGGAGCGCCTCGACGAGCTGCTGAGGAACGTGTGCGAGCTGCGCAGCCAGCTGGTCGCCTTCGGTGAGCGACCGCAACGAAGCGGCCAGCGTATGCTTGCTGGCCACTTTAATAGGAACATCTTTTGTTGTTGTTGATAATGTGGGCTGATTGTGATGATTTCAGAAACTCCTGATCACTTGATTTGGTATCAAAGTGCTGAGTTTAAAAGCATCCCTGAGCTCGTGTCATGTGAGATGTTAAAAAAAAAAAAAAAAAATAATTTCCTCAGGTCCAACTCCTATCCAAGAACACGAGTCTGAGGCTACAACGGGTGCACGCTTGACCCCAGTATTTACATAACTTAGATTTTTACAGATGTTGTCAGTTTGTCTTACCGGAAAGATTTGTTTACTTATTTATTTATTTATTTATTTATTGCTGGTTTCCAGGCTATTACTGAGATTTGTGCCGGGCATGGCACGGCACAGTACAGTACAGGAAGGGATGGGTGGAGTTTTTTTGGCATTGCTTCTCACAGAATTTCCAAAAAGGGGAGCCGAGCATGCAAACTGCACTTAATGGTTTTTAAAAGGTAGAGTCAGGGGTTTTTATCGTCCGAATCCGAGAGCGACTCACAGACGAGCGTTCATCCACTGTAGGACATGAATCGCATATGATGTGTGTTTTGGGATGCAGCCCAAGGACTGCAGAAACGTAAAAAGTCCAGGAGATTTGGACCAACAACTAGAAGATGTAGGAAAATACTGGCTTAAACGATCATCTACTGCAGACATTACTGAATGAATCTGGACCAAGTGATTATGCTATCCGGACCCTGATGCTTTTTTTTTTGATAAACTTTTGATAAAGTATAATTAATATACCAGTAATGTAGCGCTTTTTTTTTTCTTTTCTTTTTTTCTTCCCCTCGAGTGGGCGTGGCGATATGTGTTGCTCAACAAAGCCAATAAACATGATTGTTTACCACGTATGGAAGAAACATGAATGGAAATGCTACACAGCTTGGCTGAGTGTAAATGAAGATTGAAGATTGTTTGTATTTCATACTAAAACAAGGAAATATACACGGACATCAAAGATCAAACTGTCCACATGTTTAATGTAGTTACTGAACATAAAGAATAAATATTATTAACACGCTGCTATTTTTTTATTTATTTCTCATGTACTATATCGAGATCTGAATCCTAACATGAAAATTTTAATTTAGTACTTCATCTAGTTAAAGTAAATCTGACCAAGTTTTCATACACGTTTCCAAACCAGATGTTTATTTATTTATTTATTTATTTTTCTCTCAGACGCTGATGTGATTAACACCCTTGTAGTATTGAGAAGGTGCTCAGAGTTTTAATCTAATGACCATGTGATTTAAGACTCTGTTTTTCTTCCCTTTTTTCCTCCTCTCAGGTGTACAGGACACAGATTTATCCGTGCTTTCTCAGACCATGGTGCAGTGCTGTAAGGAGATCAAAGAGACAGTGCAGATGCTCGCGTCTCGCCACAAGGACATCCACGGCAGCGTGTCCAAAGTGGGCAAAGCCATCGACAGAGTGAGTCACTCCGCCATCGCTTCGTCTGTTTTTTTGTTGTTGTTTTTTTAGATTATACAGGTCTTTCTTTTTACTTAATTTCTTTCTTCCTTTATAAGTTTAGTTTAGAATTATTTCTATGTTTTCTTTTTTTTTGTCTTGAAATTTTTGTTTTGCTATTTTCTTTCTTTTTCTATCCTTTCTATCATTCTGTGAATTTCCTTATACATGCTGTACGGTTAAAACGGTTAATCTCATTATTTTAATTTCATACTTGCATATAGTAAATTTTCCGTCTTTTATTTCTCTGCCTTTCTCTGCTGTCATTCTTTCTTTGTCTTTTTTTGAGAATTCTGTTTTGTAATTTTGTCTGTAAGCTATTTATCTTTTAGTTTTTTTCCCCTCTTCCTAATTACTTTGTCAGTTTTTCTTCTGTGTGTTTTATTTGTCTCTTTTATTTATTTATTTAAATTTTTTTTGGGATGTCTGCATATTGAAAAGAACATTCAACTGTTGATGTAATATGAAAGTAACTTTTCTTTCAAGTCTCAAACTAATTTTTTTTACATTTTTTTTCTTGATACCAGTAGTACGAGTGCAGATTGTTTTGAGCCGCAGTGAACAGTGAGGCTTGGTCAGAGCGCTAATGTTTAATTAGTCTTAATTGTGTTACGTCCTAACGCAGGTCAAGCGAGTACAGTACCTCGTCTCCGACTCTGCAGGCTTTTTTTTAATTAGTTTTGTGTCTGTGCAGAACTTCGACGCGGAGGTGAGCGCCGTGGTAGCCGAGACGGTGTGGGACTCCTCGGAGAAGCAGAGGAACCTGAGCGAGACCATCGTGGAGCACCTGTATCGACAGGGCATGCTGAGCGTCGCCGAAGACCTCTGTCAGGTCCGGCTGTACACGATGGTTTTTATACAGAACTCCTCATCTGCTGCGTCGATTGTTAAAAGTGCTTTATTCTGCTCTCTCTATGGCCGAGCAGGAGTCGGGCGTGGTCATCGACATGAGCATGAAGCAGCCGTTTCTGGAGCTGAACCGCATTCTCGAGGCTTTACGGATGCAGGACCTCCGACCGGCGCTGGAGTGCGTAGATCATCATTTGCTATTGAGACTGCAAAGTCAGACTCTTGGGTTACGTCCAGGTTCAGCTTTGATGCTGTGTTTTAGTTATCGTGTGTGTTTTTTGTCTCTTCCAGATGGGCCGTCACAAACCGACAGAGGCTCCTGGATCTGAACAGCAGTCTGGAGTTCAAGCTGCACCGGCTCTACTTCATCAGCCTGCTGAACGGAGGCGTGGAGAACCAGTTGGAGGCGCTACACTACGCCCGGCACTTCCAGCCATTCGCCGCGCAGCATCAGAGAGGTCCGAGACGGAGACTCCGTCCATAAAAATGTCACGCACACCACCCACGTAGTATCGTAATAAAAAATTATGCATGCAGTCTGTGTCTTTCGGCTGTTCCCTTTCAGGGGTCGCCACAGCGAATATTGTTTTAAAAACTCTGTTGTTAGGCTTCGATTGTTGGTATAGAAGTTGCTTAATACGAGGGTGAGTCAAAAACATGTTTTTGTGCTCTGTCGATGTACCTATTCCTGAAACAACTCTCAGAAGAGCATAACCTGAAGTGTTTGGATCTCTGCAAACAAAATGTGTAGCGTTACTATATGAAAGGTGAAAGTTTTCTTAAAGTGAATCGTTAGCGGTGACGAGACGCGGATTTAACACTTACGATCCTGAGAGTAAACAGCAGACGGAAACGTCCTCAATCAGGGAAAAATTCAAAAGTCAAAACCATCAGCTGGAAAATTCATCAACTCTTATAGTTTTCTGTGATTCTCATCTCAAGAGCCAGAAGTATTGGAACATTATCAGGACAACAATCATCGGTTACAAGTGAGACGCTTATTGAAGAGCAGAAGCCTAAACTTCGGATTAAACACTGAGGAGGGCTCGGAGGGCGTCGCGATCTCACGTGACGATGCACGTTTGCACACTTCTGTCGACACTGCGTTTTAAGGTGTTAAAGCAGCCTCCTATACACAGTCCAATACAGTGGAAAACAGCTCCGAGACAAAAAATGACGTCCCGGATTCCCCTGGCGATTTAAAAGTGCAGAGAGCCAACACCGTTACATTTGACATGCGAGATTCATTTCCGTAGGCACGGTTACGGTTCTCGGCCACATGATGGGAGTGTGAGTGAGGGGGCGGGGGGGGGACACTGATTTAGTCGAGTGGATTACGTGATGCGCTTTACATTTAAAGATTCACTTCTGATTAAATGGTGAAGACGGTGGCGCGTTCTTTTAACGAGGGAACACGAAGTCTTATTGACAGATGGACAAAGAAATGTTGAAATTCTGACCAATCAGATTTGAGAATTCAGTTGGTCCATCACATTAGACAACATGCATGATAAAATGTGAGTTTATTTTATTTTACAGAGAAGGAGAGGTGTTTTTGTTTGTAACGGCTGATCCAGATATTAGTAACGCATTGATGATTTAAATTATTTTTGGATAATTGCAACAGCAGTTTAGGTATTAAACTGAAAATTGTATTTCCTCTAACTTGGCGCTACTAGAGTATTAGACCTAACCTTAAGCTTTAGTTGTGATGGATCTGTTTGTGAGTGTGACGTGTATCTCTTGTCCGTATGAAGATATCCAGGTGTTAATGGGCAGCCTGGTTTACCTGCGCAACGGCATCGGGAACTCTCCGTACCGCAGCCTGCTCGAGACCAACCAGTGGGCCGAGATCTGCAACATCTTCACCCGGGACGCCTGCGCCCTGCTCGGCCTGTCCGTAGAGTCTCCGCTCAGCGTCAGGTCAGACACGCCCGTCGAGTTCCGTCACACGCTCGAGATTAGCTTAACTAACTTTTATTATAAATAGTGTGTGTGTGTGTGTGTTTCTCCTTCAGTTTTGCGTCGGGGTGCATGGCCCTGCCTGTTTTGATGAACATTAAGCAAGTCATCGAGCAGAGGCAGTGTAGCGGTGTCTGGACACACAAGGACGAGCTGCCTGTGAGTCTCTCTCTCTCTCTCTCTCTCTCGCTTTGTGTACTTTGGTTTTATTTTTGGTTTAAACCCTCATTTTGCTCTCTGCTCGTTTTTTATCTCCGGTCAAGCTGCACCTCAGCAAAACTGTCAATGGTGCTCGTGCTGTTATTTAATTCAATTCTCTGTGTGTTTTCCATCAGGATCTAACAGCGAGCACTGCTAAGGAATCATATTTTCAGATAGAGTTTATAGAATATATAGAATTTCTCATGTTTTTGGTTGTAATACATCACGAGAGTTTTAATTTAATGGTCCTGTGTATTAATCTGCCCTGGCAACGGCAGCAAGTGTTTTGACCCAACTGCCTCCTCCCAGTGCAATCATGACGGCATGTGCTCCCAGTTATTTAGTAGGAGAAAAGGAGGTATGTTGCCTAAATACTAATGAATGATTTAATTGATTGATGGAAAGAAGCTGAGGTGACAGTTTTGTCCAAAGTGTATTAAATACAAAAACAGTCAATCAGGCACTTCATGAATAATTCTAATGACTGCTTTTGACATTTGGTGGCTACTAATTACTCAAATAAAAATTGTATTTGTCACTTACGCAGTCATACGAATATGATATGAGGTGAAATGCTTGTAAAATTTGATTTTGATTTGAGTATTCAAATAAAAAATAAAAAAGTATAAAAAAGATATTTAAATAACGAATACAAGATGTGAATAATAATACAAACTGAGTGGTGGGTAGAGTAGCCAAAACATGTACTCAAGTAACAGTAGCTGTACTTCTCAACAATATTACTCAAGTAAGAGTAAAAAAAAAAGTATTTGGTGAAAATATACTCAAATACTGAGTAACTGTTTCATCATAATGTCCGATAAAAATGTTTAAAAAAATCATGTAAGCAGTCAGACAAATTGATGAAATAATGTACAAATTGTGACCTTTCCAAATAATAAAATAAAGGAATGAAATTAAATATATTTACAGAATTTCAAATGAATTAAGGAACGAGAAATTCAGTTCTCCTCCAAATGGCTCAACAGATTTGAATAACATTAGAAGATGTACAATACAAGAGGCTTCACTTTAATAAAAAGTAAACTGTGTCCAGAACAAATGTAAGAAACTTGTATTTTTTTTTAGCCTCTAGTTTATTTGCTAATTATATATGTTAAGATTGCAACATTAAATAAAACATCTAAACTAACCGCGACATGTCCGCTTCACGGTCGTGACATGTGGTTATTGTTGCTGCGTCTGATTGGTGAAACACAGCCATGCGGTAGATCCACCGGCTGCATTTCTCTGGCAAAAACAAACAATATCGAATAAATGTTTAGAAAAGTAACGAGTCGAGTGTAGCCGAAAGTAGCGGCGTAAGAGTAGCGCTTCTTCTTCACAAATCTACTCAAGTAAAAAGTATGGTGCGGTAAAACTACTCATGGAAGTCAATTATTTATTTATTTATTTTTTCCAAAAAGTTTCTCTTGAAAATGTAACTCGTTACTACCCACCTCTGGTGGTGGGTTTCTCACCTGCCATGTGAAAGGGTTTGTTTCCCAGTCAATGTCCAAACCCCAGCCACTGGATACAGTGCCGGTCCCAAGCCTGGATAAAATGGGTGGGTTGTTGTCCGGATCAAATGGTTCGCTGTGGTGACCCCTCGACGCGAGCAGCTGAAAGACTAACGACGACAACAGTAAAAATTATACAAATATAGAAAATATAGAAAACTTTTAGCTGTAGAATCAGATTTGCACTATGTACGAGATATAAAGTTGAATTGAAATATAGAAAAGCAATGTCCAGTCATGAGCAGAACAATGTGCTTTTTGGTTTTCATCACTTTGGACCGCTTTCGAGTCTGAAATGTATTTAAATAAGTCAGTGCCGTTCCACAGGAGATGATTGAACCTATGTTTTTTATTTATTTTTTATTTCTTGATGTGTTGTATGAACAAAGACCTTGGACAAATAATACCATCTGAATGTGAATTCCAGTAAATTTTGGACAAGGTTAAAAATTTTTCGTCTGTGTGTTTGTGCAGATCGAGATAGACCTGGGGAAAAAGTGCTGGTATCACTCAGTGTTCGCGTGTCCCATCCTGAGGCAGCAGACCTCCGAGAGTAACCCACCCATGAAGCTTATCTGCGGTCACGTCATCTCCAGAGACGCCCTAAACAAACTCACCAACGCTGGGAAGTAGGTGCTCTTTATATATGAGAACACGCACACAGAGACACACAGTTTATTGACAGAACGTATGTCCACTTTAGCAAATAATATATGCCTGTCACTTTCACTGTACAGGTTACATTTATGTGCAAAATAGTGCAGGGGTGTCAATAAAAAAAATAATAAAAGTGGGCAGGGCATATTAGATTTAAATACTGAAAGTCTGAAATGCCAGTTGGTGTACATCATACATGTGTCTACCATTGGAGTTGGAATTAAGGAACGAATATGAGCTTTAAGTGCTCTGCTTTAATTGAACGAGTACATGGTCTGGCCCCCAAAAAAGTCGCAATTTCAGAAGTGTTAAATTGTTATACATGAAGCAAAGGTACCTTGTAGGTACAGTAATTGTCAATGAATGTATGTCAATGTATGTACGAACATTCGAGTTAGGAATTAGTCTGAGTTACGAACAAATAACAGAAGTAGCTCACATGTATTGTAAAAGAAAAATAGACTTCACAGTGCATCAGATACCAATATTTGCAATTATATACAATATTTGCATGCAGTTGCGATTTTTGGCCACATGTTGGCAGTGTTGGAAAAGGGGACAGATGCATTGCTTAGATTTAACCAAGTGTATTTGTGTGCTTCACATTGTATATTCGTGTCAAAGGTTCACTTTGTCGGACTTAAGAACAAATCGGACTTACAAACAGAACTCGTTTGTAAGTCTGGGACAACCCGTTCCATAGCTACGTTTAATAGTCAAAGTAAAGGCATTTCCATACACACATGTGATAAACCGATTCAACAGCTGTGTGACCATAAGGAAACCACTTGTTAGTGAGACTCGTTAGAAAAAAGTCTTCAGTTTGCTTGGGAGCATAAAGAAAACTTTGGAGCAATGGAAAAAAAGACACTGTACAAGGTTGCTTTAGTTGCTCAGGTCTAGGCTCAACAGCATTATGTGGCAATAAAATTAAGTCGGCTGACGACCTGAATGTACTGAATGACCAGATTATCACATCCAGGGAGTTTTTGTACTCTGACGGTTCAGGAAATATTCCAGGACTTGGATTGTAAGAGAGTGTATCTGGGAGCATGAGGAATCATTTTCACACACAAATAAACCGCAACATTTGTCTGCTGTAATCCAGGTGACGACGGTGTGTGCACCGGGGTTTTTTTTTTTTTTTTTTTGTTTTTTAATTAAAAAACATTTTTTTGGCCAGGCATTCTATTCAGGTAAATCCCTATCATATTTAATTTCCTCTGGTCGTGATCTGACGCTGGTTTCCGCCTTTCCTCTCCGCAGGTTGAAGTGTCCGTACTGTCCGATGGAGCAGAACCCCTCAGACGCTAAACAGATTTATTTCTGACATCCCGGAGCGGCGCGGATCAACACAGCGGAGGCTCCGCAGCGTGTCGGAGGCTCCTCGGAGTGGCCGAGTCGGAATGATCCACGTTCACGGCCGCCTGCGGCGGCTCGAACCGTGGCGCCGCCGCACTACCCTAACCCCCTTTTTTTAGTTGGCACGGGCCGGTGGTCATGACGACACGCACCTGTAGATTTTGGGTCAAGTTAAGTGTATGTTATGAGGACCGAGCTCCACGGATCATCCGCTCATATATGATGCACTCATTTATGACTCACAGGCTTTTATAAGTATACGTGTTTTTTTTTTCTTTTTCTTTTTCTTCTTTTTCTTTTTTTTTTTCTTTTTTTTTTTTTCTTCCCCCCTTTCTCTCTCTTTCTCTCTCACACCTACTTACTTTCTCATTAATATATTTTAATTTAGTTAATTTCCAGTGTGTGGTTTAGGAGAGCCGGGTGTATGCTCGTGAACAGGTGTGCCCTTCCTGCATCGTATGTTTTTCACGGTTGCTTATTTACCAGATATTTAAATGACTATATTATAGAGACTTTTCAGCCGGTGTACATGACCGAAAAGGCTTTTCAGCAAGTATATTCACAGAGACGTATTCAGTGAGGACAGGAGGTGTTTGGTGGAGGGCTTTTGTTCGTGAAAAAGAAGCCTCGTCTTGCCACTATTCATGATGGTGTAATGATTAAAAGAAATAATAATAATAATAAAAATGACGTTTGATTTAGCCTGTCGGATTTCTGGTTAAAATATACGCCGGAGATGTGTGAAGTGAGCAGATCGATCTGACGTTCACGGATTTCTCAGAGTAACAGATAACGTGTCTTGCTTTGTGTATATATTTAAGAAAATATTTAAAAGGGAAAAAAAAAAAGATACTACTGTGAACTGTGACTCTTTTTTTCATTCATTTAATTTTTTTCCCCCCTCAATAGTTTAAGCGTGTCGTCTCATCGGCATGCCGTTATAAAGTAATACGGATCCCATCGACCCACTACGGACACGGAGCAGCGTTGTAAAGCCTTAAAGGGACGACTGGCTCCATCAGGAAGTTAAAGTTGCTGCACTGAACGTTGCACGAGTTGGTCTGCTCCTCAATTTTGTATTTTTTTTTTTTTTTTTTAATGCAGAAGAAATGTCAGTTTTAGCCCTCAGGGTTATTAACCTAATGAAGTTGCTTTATGCTTTTAAACTGGGATTATGTGCATGTTTGCTTTTTTTTTTGTGTGTGTAAATCCTAAAGAAGCAAATTCCACAAAAATGACATGTACACAATTTTCCCTTAAGCACAGATGTAGATGATCAGCCAAGACATGTTTGATGTATGAAGTAATAATCTTTTCAGTATTAATGCAGATACTTAAAAAGTACAGTGCTGTGCGAAAGTCACCTTTTTTTTTTTAAATGGTATTTTAGTTTTAAATACAAACTTTATACATACATGCTTCATTGTGAGGCCGGTACAAAAAAAAAAAATTCAACGAAACATTTTAATCTTACGGGCCAGAAAAGAAAGCAGCATATGTAAAAACAAAAAAAACTTTTAGGAATTTCTAGGTTTTAAGCAGTTGCGATAAAGTCCTCATTAGGACTGTATCTGGTTCTGTAGAATGTTAGTTAAATCTAAGCAGCTTATTTCCTTATAAAACCTTAAAGTTGTACCTGAGACTATTTTAAGCAAACATAAATTCTTGACTTTGTTTCATTAATTACAGTTTACTGCTTTTTATAGTATTTGTTTGAATGTATTAACTTTTTTTTTATTATTTTTTTAAGACATCCTTGCTCTAGTGTAATTTTTGCACAGTACTGGACTGATCCCCTTGTGAGTTTAAATAATCTGTATTTATTTATTTTTTAATATATAAAAACTTTACCTTTTAAATATTACATTTTCACTGAAATGATTAAAAGGGCAAAAATACGTAGCTAAAGTAACAACTTGCACAAATCCACAGCTTTCACATAATTACATGTAGAGGAGAAATGTTTAGTGTAATAAAAATCGAACGTAATGGAATATCAGGTTTCTTTTATACGTGGGTATTTCAACCTTCTGTTCCACTCTTACATTTCTAACACGATGAATCATATATATAATTTTTTTTTTTTTTCCTCTGGTAGCAGCCTGGTGCTTGTTGGTCTTGTGGGTACAACCTCGGTCACGGCTCTCAGCTGCATCCTCTCAATAAATCCCTTTTTTTTTTTCTTTTTTTCCCCCCCTCTGAAAAAATATTGTATGCGAAGTTGTCCAAATATACAGTATGTTCTACCTGATCTAAAACTGATCAGCACTAGTGAAAATCCCTGTAGACCACTTTGATCTCCGTCAAGGGAAACCGACTCAGGGTTATTAAAGTCCTGGTACATAAAACCATCAGATGTTTTGTTTGATCATTAACATCTAAGGGAAATTTGTGTATGTTTCAACCGATTAACAACCAGCATAGCTTAAACCTGATGGTCGGGATTTAAGAAGATATCTTAAACTCATGAGTTGAACAAACCTGGTCTTTTCTAACTTGTGTGTTACTTTTTTATTTTATTTTTTCCTTTTGGTTTACTCTGCTTCAGTAGACAATCAGATTCAGAGTCAGACAGGCCTGCGTGAGATCAGGCCACGAAGTTAGCTCGACTTTGCTCTCAGTTTTCGCTTGCTGGATGAAATGAAGCTGTTTTGATTCCTAAAACCATTCATGTGCTGAATCAGGGGTGTTTTCTAGATGGAGAAACTGTTCAGGAGCTTGATTTTACCAGTGATTTTAAAATCTCCTTGTGAACTTCTCTTCACCAAAGCGTGATACGAAGCAAGCCCTTTTTTTTTTTTCCTTTTATAAATAAACCATTGAGTGATTCTGTAATCCTCTATAACGCATAGGGGTGTATTCGTACAGCTGTCGCTTTATTACACACTCCTGCAGTGTTGGTTATGTCGTAGATGTACAGATGTTTTATTTACTTAATTTTAACGTTAATTTTTTTATTTTGTTCTCAATTTCTGCTAACTACAGTTATAGTCTTGAATAGATGCTAGTCTCAGTTACACCACTAGGGGGAAATTCCAAAAGAGAGCAATAAACAGCTATGATCTCAAATTTTTATGATGTTCCCAAAAAGTTTATATATTTATATGATTAAGGGAAATTTTATACAGGGTTCCACAAGTCTTGATCCGTAGTCAAAGATGTGTGTGTGTGTAGAAGTTTACATTGGAGGCAAAAATTGACCGCTTCGGACAAGACAAGAAGGTAGAAAAGCTCTTCAGCCCTAAGAGAACAGTCAATTGGTGTTCGAGTTGATTCTGTCCCACCTTCTGTTGTTAGTTTTGAAGCCATTTTGCATCTGAGATATAAAGAAAAGCAACTTAATGTTAAGCTTTACGTTAACGACCCAAACCTTGTTACCTTAAATGATTTTGCTCCCCCCCTGTGCTACACTCATTGTCTGATACACCTCCTGCATAACCTCAACAGCTGGTGTGTGTCTGACAAAGCGGCGGCTCAGTGTGCTAATCTGACCTAACTAATCTTAACCCCGACTTTAAACTAAACCTAGCCATCACCAAAACACACGGGTGTCTCTTGACCCTTTAAGAAGAAAATCCGCTCTAATTCGGGTTTGAGACGCATCACAGAGGCATCAGGGAGTCGCAGCCTTCGGGCTTCATTCACCGGTTTTAGCAATATATTATATATATAATATATCAAAAAATAAAAATCTGCATTTCCTGCTACTTGTATTGTAAATATCTATCTTCTATCATCAGTATGTTTATTAAACCTGCATCTAAAATTAAAAACTGAATAAAAATGATGTTTATACACAGATCTACTGTTTCATGTAAGCCTCTGAATTGTGTTTCACCAAAATCAAATGTTTTCTCTTATTTAATTATTTATTTTGTAGTATTATTTACAACCCAGTATGAACTTAACCTAATTCTTCATCTGTACACCAGGGGGCAGTGTTGTTCAATTAGAGTCATTTACTTTCCAGCTTTCTCCTGAATATTTAGTGTAATACACTTGCAGTGTTACTACATGCAGACAGACTTGTTTGTGTTGTTTTAGTTGTCATGAAATGTGTGTTTGATGAGAGAACTGGACAGTAAAGACCACGGATTGTACAGTATTGCTTCTATCTTAGGTACCAAAATACGTTGTAGACGTACAAAAGTAAGTTGTAGTGGAGCTTTTGTCCCATTTTTCAAAAATGCCTGTGTGTGTACATCCTCAGCAAAAAAAGAAACGTCCTCTGACTTTCAACTGTTTTTACTTTCAGTAAACTTAATGTGTAAATATTTGTATG